>JAOVVI020000143.1:0-41749 GCA_028571085.2 Nepenthes alata
ACTTTGGAGGAGCATTTCACTAAAAAAATTTCTCATCTTTGTACTTCATTATTGAGAAAATTTTACACAAACGATTGTGCTCTATTGACAAAATTTTCTCTTCACATCGTATTTTCTCATTTACACCTTTTTTTTGCCTGTTAACCTTCGTGGCGACATTCGTAGCTTAGACATTGGGTTCCAGTGGTGTTCGACAATTCAAGTGGTTCAAGACAGAAGAGTGACGTAAAGACCGAAAGGCATCCTGTTTCGTTACCGTGGGTAAATCCAAAAAGTTTATTGGTAGGGATCATAAGACGGGAGTAAGTCGGTTAGTTAGCGTATCGTTACCACCCGATCTATAAGTTAATTTTCATAGTGTATATCTTCCCTAACTGTTAAAACTCAGAGAGTTTTTTCCGATAACTGTACTTATTAAGTTTTTTCTTTGTCACCAAAAATTATCCATTTATTATTATTTATTATTACCTTCATTTATATGCTCGTATTGCTCTTATCATCTAGAATTTAAATATTTTACGTGTATTGAATATTTATTTATTTGTATTACTTTCACTAATTTGTTGTGGGGTCAAAACTTGTGTGTCATTTGGGACGTATAGTTCTCTTCAGTATGGATTGGTTTTAAAAGAGAGTTGTTTTTTTTCTTTGGGTAGGGAATAAGCATAAGGAGTTATGATTCATAATTTCCATATTATATGCATGCCATTTGATATAAGATGGTTGTCAAGTCTATGTTGTCTATATCACCACTGTGGGAGGACTATGTGCCAGTTGAAGAAATTATGGTGGTTAGAAAGTTTAAACATGTGTTTTCGGAGGATTTACTTGAATTGCCACAGGGTAAACAGATTGAGTTTATCATTCATTTATTTTTTGGGATCCATGCCAACTTTCAAAGCTCCGCATAGGATGGTTCCTTTGAAGTTGAAAAAACTAAAGAAGTAATTGTAAAAATTGTTGGAAAAAAGTTTTATCTACAAGTATATTACCTTGGGGTACACCTATATTATTTGTGAAAAAGAAAGACGAATCAATAAAATTATGTATAGATTATTGGGAGTTAATAATAATATCATCAAGAATAAGTATCCTTTTTTGAGAATTAATGATTTGTTCGATCAGTTATAATGTATTCAAGTTTTTTCGAATATTGATATTCGATCAATGAGTCTTAAACTGAGGATTAAAAAGAAAGATTTATCAAAATATGATCTTTGAAATGAGGTATGGCCATCACAAATTTTTAGTGATGTGTTTTGATTTGACTAATGCTGCTGCAACGTTCATAGATATGATAATCAGGTGTTCTAACTCTATTTTGGATCAATGAGTAGCCATTTTCATTGATGACATTCTTATATATTTGAATAATTAAGAAGAATATTAAGTCCATTTAAGAATCAGATTGTAAAAACTTAGATTTGACAATTATTCATAGAGATGAAGAAGTACAAATCCTGGTTTAAGTAAATGGCTTTATTAGGCTAGGTCATTTTTAAAGGAGAAATTTTAGTAGATTCGGAGAAAGTTAAGGAGTCAGTGAATGTAACCGAGGTATAAAATTTTATTGGACTGTCGGGTTACTATAAAAAAACTTATGAATTACTATTTAATAATTGCGGTACCATTAACTTACTTGACATGAAAGAAAGTATCGTATCGCATAGAGTTTTAGGTCCAATTATGTCCAACCAAGATTAAAGGTTTTATCTAAATTTTGGAAGAGTATGTATCATAAATTAAATACAAAGTTGAAATTTTGTTCTAAATTTCATTTACAAATAGATGTACAAGGAAAATTAAAACATTTAAAATTTAAAGGATATACTTAAAGCTTCAATTTTGAAAATGTAAAGGAATTAGGATGATCATTTGCCACTAGTCAAATTTGTCTCTAACAATAATTATCGGCCTAAGTATCGTTATAACCCTATTTAAAGCTTTATATAAGATAAAGTGTTGTTCCCTAGATAATTGGGAAGAAATTGGAGGCCGAAGGCTTATCGGGTCAAAAGTGATCCACGAAACAACAATGAAAATTCATTTGATCCAATACTTGCTCCAGGTAGCTCAACATCGATAAGAGAAGTTTGTATATTGTAGGAAGTTCAAATTGTGTTTCAAAGTAGATGATCATTTATTTTTAGAAGTATCTCTATTAAATGGAGTGTCGAGTTTTGGTTTGAAAGGAAATTTGAAACTAAGGTTGATTGGATTTTTGACAAATTAGAGATGATCAAAGAAGTAGCTTACAGATTAATAGTGTCTCCAAATTTGGTAAATTTTTATAACGTATTTATGATGTCTATGCTTAGAAAGTATTTTAAAGAGCCTTTGTACATCATTGCACATCAACCTTGAGGATTAATGAGGATTCAACGTATATTGAGGAATTAGTTAGAATTTTGAGATGACAAGAGAAATTATTTGTATAAAAATTATTCCATTAGTCAATATATTGTGGGGGCATCATTCATTCAATGAAGCTCTCGTGGGAGTGTGAAAATGAGATTCGAGAAAAGTATTAACATTTATTGCTCAATTGATGATTGCAAATTTAAAGGATGAAATTTTATAATCAGGAGAGAAATATAACACTTGAGTGCTAATTTTTAAATATTAATAGTAGGATTAAAATAATTAAGTAAATTAATAATGATAATTTATGAGTTATGATGAAACCTTATGTATTGAAATGCTTGTAGTCGGTGCTTGATGAGCACATAAGTCATGCTTATGCTAAGTTGATTTGTGAATCAGCACCTGATCTAAGCATAATTAGTGTATATGTGCCAATTCTAGACTTGTAGTGCTTAAATATGCACACAAAAACTACTTATATATGCTTTACAAATTTCGATGCACCTGATTCACACATTAGGGAGGTGCATATGCCGGCTAGAGTTTGCCTTCTTGCATGTGGGTGCATGACTAGAGTATGTATGCCATTTTGTTTATAAGAGGCATTTGTCTTTTTTCAGATTTTTTTTTATTTTTACAAGATCCAAATATAAGAAAGAGAAATATAAGAGAAGGAGAGAGAAAAAGAGAGTAAAATAAGAAGAAGAGGGAAGGAATTTTGAAGCAAAACATTGAAAACCCTTAAAAATTAAATTAAGAGAAACTAATTTTTTCTTTTTTTATCAGGAGTTTGTTCTTCATGATTGTCAAAAAATCTTAGATTTGTGTAATGTTCATCCCCATTTCTTTTGTTGTTTGGCTTGTGTGCATGCCATTTTGTTTCTAAATTTTCTTAGATTTTGAAGCATATTGTTCAAATTCCTTGAAAAATACTAAAATTTATTAAGTATACTTATTACACATTCAATATTATTTTAGAATTATGTAAAATCTCTATATCTAAGTTTATAAGAAATTTATATTATTTCTAAGTTTTGTGTTGTCTCCTACAGTTTTTTTTTTTTTTTTTGTGATAAATTATCATAAAGAATTAAATATAGTGTTAATATATCACCATATATCACCATCGCGGCGTTCAGTTGTTCAGCGGCCACTCCCCTCTCAATCTTCCGCCATCCACTGGGCTGACATTTGCGGCAGACAGAGTTGCCGTAGCTCGTTATCACCGGCAAACAATCTGTTCCCGGTTTTTCTCTACCAGCTCCCTCTCGCCCTCCTCTCTCGCGTTTGTCTGGCGTCCGGTTACTCTCTCTCTCTATCTCTCCGAATTTCAATCCTTTGCGTGGCCTTGCAATCCGTCGTTCGGCCTCATTTTCGGCGAGTAATCCAGCCGAGGTATGATTCTTTCTCGTCCTTCAATTCCCTTTACCTGTCGGTGAATTCTCCACGTCGCGGTGTTCCGTCTTTTCTTTCTATCTGCTCTGTTGTCATGCAACTTAATCTGGTTGACCGTTTCATCAACATGGTTAGCGCAGGGGGCTATTGAATTTCCTTCTCGTTCACTTTCTCAACTGTTTTCTCCAATGGGAAAGATAAGGTTTTAGGACTTTAACCGTAAAAATTGAATGTTGATTCCGCTTGAATATTTGGGTTCTACTGTATATTTCAGCACGAAATTAATCGGATGTTAATAATTGACGTCAGTTTCTATCCTGGATTGTGCAGACATGAAATCGATAAATTATGCCACACATGACATTGGAACAGTGAGTTTTAGATGAATTGCGCGGGTAATTTTGTCCCCACTCAGGAAGTGTCATGACTTCGTTTGTTTTGAGTGAGATGGAAGGAAATTGAAAGGAAATGAATTGTATATCACTTGTTTGGTTGTAAAATTATAGGATGGAAATGGAAAAAAAGGAAGCGAACGCAAATTAATTAAATTTACATTTCAACATTCTAGGCCAAAAGCAACAACCCTCCAATTTGGAGAGTAATGAAGGTAAATAAAAAGGAAGGCAAAACTTTCTTGAAAAAGAAAGTTACTATCATTCTTCCACCTTCATGCAGTTGGACATTTTCAACTCATGCAAAGCCATTTTTCCTCACTTTAACTTCATGGGCTCAACCCGTTTCATCTCAGTCAGATTTTAAACTGAAGGCTTCATATTTTTTCAGAAAGGCACGGACAAAGTTACCATGTGAGTTGAAACCAATATTGTGTGAATTATACATTAAAAAAAATAATTTGCAATATGCTTTTTGTTCAAGAAAATAGAAAACCCTACAAAAAAATCCATGGACTGTTGTGCTGTTTATCAATTAACTAAAAAGTAGTGAAAAGTGTTTGAGTTTCATATCTTTCATGAGGATATAAAGATAAAATAACTCATAATAATTTCTATTTCCTTTGTTTTCCACTATTACATCCAAACAAGTGTAATTCGCTCTCCTCACCTTTTAAAAAGGCAGCCAATCGAGACAATGGAAATTCTATTTCACTTTCTTGTTTTCCGTCCATTTCATTTACTTCCATTCCACTCCAATTCAGTTCAATTACATTATAAATAAACATGGGATAAGAATGCATTTACTAACACAAACTTTTTGCTGAATATTCAGAAACCCTCAGCTGCTTTTGTACTGACTTTGGCTGCAGTGTTTTAGGCTAAAAGTTGAAAGTTGAAGGAGGGAGGCTGCTTGTTGCTGATAGCTATTTTTTGAGTGAAGCTGATCCTGTGATACAAATTTTGTAAAAGTAGGCAGAAAATTGTGTCCCAAATACTGGCTGAGCCACAGTGCTAGACTGGTTTGCCAAAAGTACCATAAAACTCCTTTATCTCAATGTGCTAGTATGTTTGGGATTGGATATTGGCTGAACAAGTTGTGGCAACTATGCAAACCCTCATTGAAACTCCTAATGGAGGAAGTGAGTGGAATATGGTGAACATCAATGGGTGATTGCTGTGTTAGTTTGCCAACTTGGAATAGGTAGTTACCTAGTTGGTACAATCGGATGCCACTTTTGATGATTTTAGGGTGCCAGCATTACCTTTCTGCTGACTGAGTTAAAAAAATTTGTGTTTGAAGTTTTGATGTATTTGCCATTGTTTATATAAGGTCAGGCAAGTTAGATACAGCTTTTTTTTTTAATCTGAAAAACAGATAAATTGAATGTAGTTTAACCATGAGATCACATTATCACATTTTTTGAATGATTGCTTTTTTTTTTTTTTGGGTATTTTTCCTTAGAAAAAAGTGGAAAAATCTATTTCCAATTTTTTATAGCACTTTTTGAAAGTTATTGACTTTTAATTAAGAGGATTTCATAAAGACCCCTTCGGGTATTGATTAAACTTATGTTTTCCCCTAATGTTTCAGTTTATTCAAAGCGTCCCCTATAGTTTCAATTAATATCAGTCCATTTTCCAGTTGGAAGAACTATTTCTCACATTTGTAGTGACATGTACAATGCTAATGATTGCAGAAAAGTGGGCCCATTTGAGTCTTTATCAAGAAAAAGGAAACTCACTGAAATAGAAGCTGGTGGGATCTTTTTCCCGGGTTCTATACCTATTTTTATTGTAAGGCTAGATGATTCCCACTTTTTTACTGTCGTGAGGGTAAGTGACATTGAGGTATTGGATTCTTTCTTCTGGTAAAGGTACTATTGTGTTGACTGAAACCTGAGAGAATTTTTGATTGAATTGGAACACTAGAGGCAATATGATTTTGATCCATACTTGAAGTGGTTTTATGAAACTTTAGCTTGGTGGGTTCAACAAATAAACAGTAAGATTTGGACTCAAGATGCCCGAATATTCCAGATCCACATTGTCTGAGTGGCTGAGTGATCCCTGCCAAGCTGCCGAGACATCATGTTGTCCTGTTAGAACAAGCAGATTGTCATATAGCCATCTAAGGCAACTGCCCTACAAGGGTAGGCAGATTGTCGGAAAGTGGATGGAGAAAGACTAATCAAACTAGAATCTTGACATGCCAAGGGAGACGCCCAGATTGGGGGTTTCTTAGAACTCATAATTGACCCACAGTCAACTAAACGTCTATTAGTCACACACCATGTCAACCATGTTTTATGGGACAACAGTTTAGATCTTGAAATTAGGGTTGAGTTTTTTCTTCTGCGGAAGTAGAAATTCTGCCCTCCGCTTTTGAGTTTGCTAAAATTTCCACCGCCTGACTTGAATGTGGGTGTGGAACTATTTTTCAAAAATGGCGGAAGCGGAAGCAGAACTAGAACCAGAAGCGAAAATTCCAATGAAAATTTGGACAGAGGTTAATTGGTCTTTCATCTAATGGATGAAATGAAACCCTAGATTGAACTAAAGCACCTCAATCCTACAGCACCTGTGGCAGATGAAATGAAATGATACCTTATTGTTCCATCACTCTTAACCATCGCTGTCAGTGTGATTCCAACTGATTTTTCAAGCCTAAAGCCCCTGGCACTGCGCTTCCATTCTTCTTCATTTGTCCAAGTCGCTTGCCGGCCACCACTGCTCATCTGCCTCTCCGCCCCTTTGGTCCAGTTGCTCTCCACGGCAGCAGCACATGTTGCCCTCTGCCAGCCACCGCTCCTATTGGCCTCCACCTTGCCGTTCGCCCCCTCCACTCCACTCCTATTGCATACTGCTCTCCAGTCCACCTCTTGTCCAAGTTGCCTACTGGCTGCCGCTGTTTGCCGCTCCAACCTTGACATGTTTTGAAACTTTATCACATTTGCTACTACATATTTATGGCTAATTCTTGGACTGAACATCTGTTGTTTACATTTGCCTCTTGAAGAAGAATAGCGATGATGATTTTTCTTCTGTTGCTGCTGTAAATGAGCTTCGTGAGAGGTTCGCAAGAGGTTGTGAACAATAGTGTTTTTTTCTTTTTTGACTTTCTCTCATACATTCTAATTTTACCATTGCTATGTCTAAATCTGGCTATAATCTTGTAAGTGTATAACAAGCTATCCTTTTCTATTTATCTCATGTCAAAACGCTGGTTGATTTTGAGATATTACTTAAGAACGGAATTCTGCCATTTGCTTCCACCTAATCCAGTTCTGCAATAGGCAGAATCTGCCTATATATGAAATTAGAATCAGAAAGATTTGAGGTTCCACCAAAAGTTGGAATTGGAATTTCATATTTTGCTATCCACTTCTATCTGAAATTAAGGAATTCAATCAAAACAACTGCCCCTTAAGGACCCATTAAAACCCTGTCTACAAATATGATTGTTAAATCTGAATACATTAACTTATCAGAAGAAGAAGAGATACCAAATAAAGGGCACTAACTCCTTAGAAGAAGAATGATCTATGGAGTAACTGGCCATAATCCCTTTGAAGAAAAATGGTTGATTGCTCCCTAGGTGGTTACTAAACCAACTCCTCAGAAAAAGAATGATCTATGGAGTAATGGTTGATTGCTCCCTAGGTGGTTACTAAACCAACTCCTCAAAAGAAGAATGATCTATGGAGTAATTGGCCATAATCCCTTAGAAGAAAAATGGTTGATTGCTCCCTAGGTGGTTACTAAACCATCCCCAGCATAAGACCAAAAACCACTATGATTACAAAGTCCCTAAATACAGAAAGGGCATCATCATGATTTAGTGCTTCAACAGCAAAATTATCGAAATGATCATCGACTTCCTTGAGTACTCATTCTTGTCTGAAGTAATCTAGAATACTTGTTCAAACATAAGTTTTGCGGCACCTATTGTACTAAAAAGGGATATGAACCTATCATCCAGGTAATGTTTTTCTTTGAAAATCTCAAGGCACAAAGTATTGTTCTTCATAAGCCAATCTCTCTCCTCTCTCAACTTCAAGCATTTTAGTTTGATTAGTTCTTTATATACTTGAGTATTAGAGTTTAAACCAGTGAGTAATTCCTGTACCTTTGTGCTCTTGTTATTATTTGTGGTGGGATCCGGGTTGCAAGCTCCAAGAGCCATCTTCAAAATATCTTGAAGTAAATCTTGATTCACGATACACATCAAGCCTCAAATTATTTATGGTGGGTTTGAAAGAACCAGGGAAAATGGAGAGAGAGGAGGAGTTTTTATGCTAGAGTTCCCCATGGACATGCATGGGGTATTTTCATGCTAGGGGGTATTTTCACATTCAATTTGTGTTTTTTTTTTCAAAGTAGTTTTAAATGAAAAACATTAATGGTTATTTAGAAAAATCTATCAAGACCATGGATGAAAACGTCAGCATCTGTATTGGTCACGGTCATATAGGTAACGAATATATTGGATAATATGTATTAGTATTCGATATATTAGATGGAATATTTTTTAGAATCGTAAGTTAACAGGGCCTTTTTTGTCGATATTTTGAATATCGGCCGATATTGAAACATATTGCAATATTATCACGGTATTAGAAAATATTAATATCTCGAGGTCCCAATACCTTTACATATCAGTCAATATATATTGTATCAGCCAACATTTGCATCAATGGTTAGGACAATACTGTCATAGTGAATAAATTTTAAACTATCAAAATGAAATGTAAAGGGGGGATTTTTTTAAATGGGCTGACATCATAATTGGTTTTGCTTACTGGAAGATGTTAATTTGAGTTTTTATCCCACCCGAATGATTTTCTAAACATGTTACAATTTCTTCAATACTCTGAAGTATTACCTTCATTCAGTTGGTTTATTCTCAAACATGCACTCTGATAAATTTTATGTGCAGCGTTTTCTGTTATTGCAGGTTCTAAAAGGAGAAACTGAATATATGGCTTTGTGGACTACTGTTACATTTCTTTGTAAACAACATCCATTGCTTCCTATCATTTACACAAAGGCCGCTGCATGTTCTAGCTGCAGAACAAGTCATTGCGAAGAATATGGTTTTACAAGAAGCAAAATTTTCAATTCATCTAGAAGTGGAGCTTTAAAAGCATCATCTTATTTGGTTGGCAAAGTGCAGTCTTGCATGCAAACAGATGAGGTGAAGTGGGAAGATCCTGATGATGGAAGTGGAAGTGATTATGATGAGGAAGCGGAAGAAAGAGATTTGGATTGGGAAAGTGACTGGGAAGAAGAAAAAGTTGGTTCTGTAGTCACTGTTGATGACAAGCATGATGCAATGAAGTCTGAGGACAATCTTGTGACAGGTTCTTGTCCTTTTGCTCCTTTTATTCTCCCATTAATGGGTTTGCAGTTCTCTGAAATGAAAATTCCTGAACTGTAAAGGAAATCCCAAAAGAAAAGATGAACAGAAGGAAAACCCTTGTGGTTTTGGGATTAGACAATTGTGTTGGAACCAGATTATGATCAAGTTCTCCCTTTAAATGCTGATAAAATATCTGTATGATAGTTGTCAAATTCTCTTTGTTTTCATTGATACTGCTAGAGGTAATTCAAATTTTGTTGGAGGGTTTTGCTTTTTCTGTTTGAAATGTCAGGTGTGGAGGTGGGGATGGGGAGTGTGCAGCATTAATTCAACATCCCTAGACAAGCAATTTATTCAAGACAATTATCTTGCTTCTGATCTGTGGGAACCATCTTTCGCATTTTGTGGTAGAGGCACATGATAGCAAGGAATAAAGGTCACAAAGAAGCTAAAAGCTTTGATTATTTGCTGATGGACAAAGCAACCATCTTTCTGTTTTGAGGTCATGTGGCATGCGAGCAAGAATTGAAGGCTGTAAAAAAATGAAAAGGCCTTGGTAATTTGCTGATGGACAAAGATAAGATGGAACCTGGAAACATTAAACTAAGATAATTGAAGGAATACATAGGATTGTCACAAAAATTGTCCATGTGACTTGTAGTGGATGGGCACAAGTACATGGAAAGTAAATTTGATTCATAAGGGGACAGTGACAAATATGTAAAATTATTTCATGAGCAAATGTAGCAATATGAAAAGCAGATAATTTCTGTTGCAAAGGATACTAATATGTTGTATTCTGTGAGCTATATGCCATTACTAGTTAGTGGTTCTCTTCTGATTCTACAATATTGAGTTATTGTTGTATTCTGTAAGCTTTATGTCATTACTAGTTAGTGGTTCTCTTCTGATTCGACTATATTGAGTTATAGAAGTGGCTGGGGATGGGAAAGATTGGCTATTGTTCATTTTTCCTCTCGCTCTCCCCCCTTTCCCTGTCATTGCAATTTCTTTCTTCCTGCTTGCTCATATCTTAACTCGTATAAAACCAGATAAAATCTCAATAATACTAACTTGAACTTGCTATCAGTTGATGACTTAGATGTAATTCTGTACTGAATTGTGTTCATTAATCAAAAGAGAACAGCATCACAGATCAAAGAACTCAACGCGAATTGCTAATAACATAAGTTCATTGCTGGTAAAGGCTGCTGCCAGGGGCTTTCTGAATGACTCAATAAGTTGAAGAGAAGCCCTAAATCTAATGGTGCCGGGCATTGCAGGATCACTTGCAATTGTAAATATGTAGATGAATGGCTGGAAATCTATGTTTCTTTATCAAAATGATGGGTATTGTTTTTTTGTTTGGTGAATTTCATTAATATTTCAGTGCTGTACAATTCTTGCAGAGGTTGAGCAACTTTTAGGACCAGAGGAAAGGGCAATATTGCAACAGAACGGAGCTGCAAACCTGGACAAAATATCAACTGTAAAAATTAGATATTACAAAAGTGTTCAAAGCTGTTTTTCTGTTGGCACTATTTGCTCTGTTCATCTGTTTTTCTCACCTTTTTTGGAGATAGCGTTGCCTGATGTTTTCCTTCATCCATCATTGACATCCATATTAGATTAATTTGTGCAAATAGGGTTTATCAAAAGCATTCTTTAACTTACTGATGATTTTGTAAATCATTCAAAGGTTTTAAACTTGTTTAAAATTAGGCAAAGTGGAGCCCGCTCCATACTCTTGCATTGTCAGGGCAGATCCATTTTTTAGACAGGCTACTCGAAAGTGGAGTTAATATTGATTTTTCTGATAAGGTGAGGGTCAATTGCAACTGAAGTCTCGCAGCTAACATATCAAATAGTAGTAACCTTAGCTTGGACTGACAAAATTAGATTTTCGTGTAATTAGGATGGGCGTACAGCTCTTCATGTTGCTGTTATTGGCAAGAAGGAGGCTGTCATTAGTCATCTCTTAAGAAAAGGTGCAAATCCTCACGTTAAAGATAAGGTCACACTATCAGTGCAAGTTTTCAACTTTCTATATACTTGAAAAGACTATTGGTTTTATTATTCTTTCACTTTAAATGTAGGATGGTGCTACCCCACTTCATTATGCAGTTCAAGTTGGGGCAACGCAGACTGTGAAATTATTAATTAAATATAGTGCCGATGTGAATATCACTGATGATGTGAGTATAAGGTCGCTTTTTGTGTTACATACAGATATAGTTGTTCTAATTCTTAATTTTCTGTAACAGGAAGGTTGGACCCCTTTGCATGTTGCTATACAGAGTAGAAATAGAGATATAGCAAAAATTTTGTTAGTTTATGGTGCAGATAAGACCAGGAAAAATGAGGTAATGTCTTGGATTTAATCTATTGCTGCTCATGTGCAGGCATAAGTTGTCTTTACATGTTAGGACACACTTGGTGGCTTATCTTCTCTCACAGCTAAATTCTATG
Source organism: Nepenthes alata (assembly GCA_028571085.2). NCBI lineage: Eukaryota > Viridiplantae > Streptophyta > Magnoliopsida > Caryophyllales > Nepenthaceae > Nepenthes > Nepenthes alata. Next base: position 11,983 of record JAOVVI020000143.1, read on the forward strand.
CGCATTTTTGTTCATTTCTCTCTGTTCCACTGGATGTTACTAGCATTTCTTTTCTAGACAGCATGTGTAGATGCTGTATTATGTGGTAGGGTTTCTAGAAGATGCAATGGTTGTAATATAACGTTTAAGTATGGGTCTATGAAATCATTCTTAAGAATGGCCAGAAAAATATGGCATATATATTGTGAAACTATTTTGAGGAAGTTTTATGTTGCTTGTTGACACCAAAGATGGCCTATTGAGTGTTGTAAAGCCTTTCAATATCAACCTTTACTTTTAGGAAGAAAGTTTCTGCTCTAGGACAAAATAACTGTTAAATATGTTATATTACATCAACTATGTGATGGGTGTTGACATAATAATTTGCCACTTAAGTGAATAACAGTTGACTTAAACCAACTTCTTTTTTTTTTCCTCCTTTTTTCTTTCTGCTTGTTTAGAATTTATTTGAGGAAAAGGTAAATGTGTCTCTGCAATGACATGACAAGGTGTGTAGATGAATTATTGTGATTCTAATGGATTTTTTTCACTACATTGCTTCCAGGATGGGAAAACACCGCTCGATCTCAGCTTAGCTTATGGAAAAGACTTCAAGTCTTATGATTTGGCCAAGTTACTGAAACTTGTACCAGGTAGCAGACATCCTTGACTGGCAGTAAGATGCCTCATCTTTCAGGTATTATTTTCTTCTTGTTATCATTCTAGGTGATCTTGGCAATGCTTTGTTGACATTAAATGTCTCGTAAACATATTCAATCTCCAGCTCACATAAATTTGTTCTGCTGAAGAGTTTCTGTTTTTAACCAAAAACTTATCCCCGCCTCAGGCTTTCAGCCTCTTCTCTCGCTTCCCATCTCATTTTCCTTCTCTCTTCATGAATTTTGCCTAGCCTCCCCCCTGTGATTAGACCTCCATCCATGACAGCACCACTGTGAATTCAAGAGGAAAATTCTGAATAATCAATCTAATGAAAACTGAAAATCAGTTATTCAGAATCACAATCAAAATGCAGAAAGCCCTCATTGTGCTCACATGAAGAGTCTTTATTGTGACTTTAATTTGCATACTTAAGTGGACATTTCCCTCCACTTAGAAACCTTTACGTTGTTCCATATAGATCTCCCATCTAAGCTTCCATTTAAAAAAGCGGTATCCACATCCATTTGGTGTAATTATAAGTCATAATGTGCAACCAAAGTCATAATGATTCTTAATTAATCCTTAAAACGTGGGGATGCTTCTTTGCAATCAATGTTCCATTTTTGTGTAAGACCTTTGGCCATAATGCTAGTTTTGTATCGTTTGACAATGCATTTGAATCACATTTGATTTTAAAAGACCCACTTACAATGTACAGTCCTATAACAGCTAGCAATTCAATGACATCTGGGGCTTATTATAGTCCATTGATTTTAACTTTTCTCGCACGACATTAATCAATTTAGAAGAATATTTGCTTTCTATGGCTTGTTTATTTGAAACTAGTTCATCAATTGTCCCTCTATAGAATCTAGATTATTGTAAATATACCGTTTAGTCACCGCAAAGGAGATCTCCTTAATGGTATTTACTATGGTTGTTTGATAATCGTTCATCAGTGACAACTTCATCATGGAATGTTGGATCATTTGTTGTCTTTGAATAATAGTCGGAACAACTACTTTCGTAGAAGTTTTGGGTAAAGGGACTGTGTTTAACTTCTTGAATTTTCACATATTATGTAACAACACTTCCCCAAATTATCATAATGAGTTTGATATTTTTATTTATATGATTCTCACACTATAATTAAGACATAAAACTTAAATCTTTTGAATTTAACATTTAAAACATCCTAACCATGTTGAGGTCTACCTTTTTTAGGTAGATTATACATTCTAACCTCCTCCAGAAACCTTAAATATATAGTCTTAAATTTATTTTCGAATGAGTCTATAACTCACAATGAGTATTAGGAACTGCCTTACTATAAATTTGGTTTGTATTGAAATCAATAGTCTTAAAAGGATTTCATCCACAAAACTTATTGTAATGCATAATTACTTAGTATGCTTCTAGCTATATCTATCAGTGTACAATTAGGCCTCTCAATAATATCTTTTTGTTGTAATATTTCTAGCATGATCTATCACGGACATACGCAATATTTTTCTAAGAGCTTAGATGTTATAACATTTACTTCTTTATTTAATTGTTTTTCATTCTCAGTTATGTATACTTACAGATCATCCACCGCCTGAGACTTTCAATGCAACAAATAGATATAAAAATAATATGAAAAGTGATCGATGAAGGTGATAAAATATATCCCCACTCAAACATGTGAAGTCTAAAGGCCTGTTTCTTAATGAATAAATATCAAGAAGTCCACTTCACTTCTCCCGGCATCTTTTTTGTGTGTTTGATTTGCTTTTTTTTTAAAATAAATGTAATACACATATATCAAGACAAAAAATATTTAGGTTTCATAAATTCCTTTTTTTCCTGATTTTCTGTGCTAGTAGTTAGAAGCAATCTCATTCATATGATGACGTTAGTTTCAACATTTTGATGTAAAGTTAGTTTCAACATTTTCATGTAAAGTCATTAGGGTTTCAACAGAATGGTTCATCAACATTTATTTTGTATGAGCTATCATAAAAAAAATATCAGAGCTAAGGAAGGTGTTGTGGTTAAATAAACTACTTATTCTATTTTCAAGCTTTAAGAAATATTCCTCAATATTGATTTTCGATATAGAAATCAACTTTTGAGGATCAGAAGGTATGTATAATCTTTCAAATAAACTCAAATAACAACCTGTTTAAAAAATATAAGCAAAAATTACCAACAGTAAAATTAAAACTTTAACACCATTTTCAAGGATGGTTCATATATACATATACTTATGTTTCTTCCATAATGTAAACCAAATATTTTTTCTTAGATTCTCAAGGACTAATCACTGAATTTCAAAATAAATAAAAAACACAGAATAGATTTATATACTTGATGCCTTATAATGGAAATTGTGTAGTTGAAATAACTCACTTAAAATGCCTTTTAAAAGATTACGTGATATGATTGGATTGTGGAAATGTAAAAATCATCATATAATAAATTTAGAAATTAGAATATAGAAGAAAAGAGGACAATTAAGCTTTCATTTTGGCTTAGAATTAGGATCGTAAGAAATCACTTAATCGTATTTAAAATGTGAGTGTTAGAGACTGAATTAAACCACTGAGCATTAGAAGGAATTTCAATATGGTTTGGATCACAATATACGTAAGCCAAAAACTCACATTTCTTTTTGAATTGAATCTTTTTATGATAGTGATTTTTTTAAAAGTGCCTCAATATCTTATGAAAGTGGCACCTGTCGTTGCTTTCCTTCTTTTTATTCATGACTAGAATGAGACTCCTTTTTCTTTGATGGTCCAACTATCATTCTTTTTTTTTGCTTTACTTCCATGGGTCCTAAGATTAACTTAATGGTATCTTTATTGCTTAACCATTGTCTTTTCTGGGGCAACTATGCCTGATATAATTCACGTTCCAACTACCCTACAAGGTGTGTAGTAAAATTGATATGGTCCATCATGGGAAGCATAGAAAACTTGATAAATTGCACAAGAAAAGACTCATTCTCACTCATACCAAAAGCCTTGAGTTTCACCGTTAGATTTGTCAAGTTTAGGATTTGTCCATGCATTTTATGACTATTATCAAATTTCATGGTGGTAAGTTTATTCATTAATGTCACTACTAGAGACTTACTAGCATAACAAAAATTATTTTTTAATAGTTTTTAGAAGGTCATCAACTTTATCAATTTCAAGAATTGTTGATTTATATTATTTGCTATACTCATTTGCATAAACATTATGCTTAATCTATTCAAATTTTCCTTGGAGTTAAACAAAAGTTTTTTCTTCCACAATGCTTGAACAAGTAATGGGAGCAACTTTTTCATTTTGAAAAGCTAAATTAAAATCTAGAACACTAAGGAAATTAGACTTGTTCAAATGGTTTTGACGAGTTTCCAATTCAATATGGAAACAGATGAAGTTGACAAATCTAGCAAAATGGGAATAATCAACAAAAATGATCAAACATCAATGCTTTTATTTAACAATTATGATGATAAACATAAATATATGTTAGGCAATTGCAATTACCCTTTGGGTATAATGATAACATATTAATTAATCATTTTATGGTGATTCTCTTTTTTCTAGGAATAATAATGATAGATTGAAAACTCTAATAAGCCTGTTACTTCTGTTTTTTCAGACGTTATTTAATCAAAGAGACTTATTAATTGTCTTTATTCAGTGAATGAATTATGCAGAAATGGTGTAGTTTTAGCCAACCTAAAATGCAGTGATTGGAAAAAATTGTAACTCTTTGCGAGATCATTGTCTTAATACATGGGATTTGTATTTTTATTTTTCCATCGAACGACATAAACAACCACTTTGTTAAATAACAACAATTATAATATGGATTTTTAGTTGTAATGATAACATTCAACAGCATAAGAATTTCTGCAATAAATTTTTTGATACATAAATTATGCAAATTTCTAGCATAAATGTCTTTTATGGTTAGTAGGCCAGTGCTTGGGACAGTTCAGGTGCAAATTGTATGGCCTCCTGTTGCTAATATGTTGCCTGAGCTACACTTTGTGCAAGTAATCTTGTTGCCATTATGGTGCTCTTGCCATAATTGAGTACAGAGTGGGTGTAACTTTCTATTAAAGCAATTTGGCAGTTACGTGTTCTGCTAATTAGGCGTTTGACTAATTGCCACTGTAGAGCATGGACGGAGCTCTTCCGGAAAATTGAGTGCAGGGCAAGCAGTTTTCTCATCATGAAAGCTTAATTCTTGAAAAATTTATACTTGGACAGAAAAAAGAAAGAATGACAAATTTATACTTGACTAACAAATATTCAAGAAGATTCAAAATGTAACCATAAAACTGAAGTGTCATGAATACGTTGTCTGAAGAAATTTAGGGGATGAAAGAATTGTCAAACTTGTTGAATTACAAACTAACACAATTGACGTTTTTGCATTCCTGCAAGAGTTCTAACGAAAAATGATGTATACCATGCCATCTTTGGCTCAGGATTCAAATGCAGGAAATGATGTGCAGTAATTGTTCTCTCTGTTGAAGAACGAAAGGCCAATTTTCTCCCCTTTTCTTTACCTCTAATGAGAGTGCATACAAATTATTTTACATGTCTCCAAAACTTGAAGAGGATGCAAGAGGGAGAAGGAAACTTCAGAAATTGACAACCTTTTCTCCCAAAACTGAAATGGGTGTGACTTCTCTTTACAAAACTGATTTTACTAGACAGTAACTTGTGATAGGTTGTCTCTCTCTCTTTTATAGGGTGAGAAGAGGACCAGGATCTCAATTAATTGAATGTCATTCTTCCATCAAAGAAATAATTTGTCATTTTTAGATATAGCTAAACTGCAAGGATTATGACTTTGATCAGTTTTGATAAACAAATCTGTCGTGCACCATGTGGGGGCAGTTCTTAAATTAGGGCTCAAATATTTGGTCACCAACGCTTCTTACTGTGCAATACATTCATGACCATCGTTACATTTGATGCATTTTATGATGAAATTTTCGGTTGTAATTCATGAGCCTTACAATGTTGATTCATACTAAGGGATACTCCTTTATTGCATATAAATAAATAGGTTTCTGCATGCATTATATCAATATTAACTTCTAAAAAAATGTTCAGCAGCAGGACTGAAAGTGCTTGGACTTCCTTGGCGTTTGCTGAGACCGTCAAACGCAGCTCCCCAACGTGCATCCACCTTTTCATCATGTTCGTCGATGCTGTTACCCTGAGTTTTCATTGACAAGTATGGAAGTTATGTCATAGCGTCCCGAAGGAATTCCAATGGTTATCGGCAAGGATATCATGTGTTAATGCTGCTGCAGGATCACCAACGATAGGCATTAAAGCTACATTGTTAGGCCTAATAGGAGACATATGATGGATGCCTGTACCACCATCATGTCACTGTTGAGTTGTATTTGCTTATATCTTAGTGGGTACCCAATTGCTTGAATCCACTAGCATCATCGCATACTTTAAATATGAATTTTACATTATCTTCTATGATATCAAATGTGCCAGAGCATATAACACCAAGGTGGATAATGGATCTCTCTATAGACCTTAGATATCAAATCTGTCCTGCCTGAATCCATTTTTCTTGCTACAGGAAATCTGCTGATCCCCTCTAACTTACAAGAAATTTGTAGATTCTCCCTTACAATTAGTGCCATAGTAAATGGTAATGATTTTTAGAGAGAGAATGATAAAGTAATAGGGTAGAGAGATAAGAACTTGGATGAATGATTGTTAAGTTAAATTGTGTATTTGTGTCCAATATCCCCTTTAGAAAGAAATATTTCATTCTCATGCCGAGACGGTATTTCTATAATAATTTCTGATGAATTTGAAAATCAGATGATTGAGATGGGTACAGGGGTTGCGGACCTTAAGTTGTTTAGTAAAATTGCTTTTTATTGCATCAAATTTTCCTAAATTATTTAATTTTCTTATATTTTTAAAATTAAAAATATATATATATATATATTCATATGAATTATAAATTTGTAAAAATACATTTTATTATATCTAATTACTTAAAAGCTCAATAAAAGCATATTTTTTATAGCTTTGATAAATACTAATTTAATTTTAAAAACCAGAAAAACAATGAGATAAATTAATGATATATGCGTTATTTTTAATTTTTATAAAATATTAACTTATAAAAAATAAATAAATTTAAATAAATTTAATTATAAGTTAGATTAATTTTTTATTATTTATAAAATATATATTTATATTTTCATTTTATAAACATATGAAATAATAATATTTTAAGAATGTATAATTATAAAATTATTATTTTATAAATTTAGAAAAATAATCTTACTTATATAGTAATATTTTATAAATATATAATTATAAAATTTCTTTTAATTTTATAAAAAATTCAAATTATAAAAAGTAAAAAAATGAAAATAAAACTTTAAAAATAAAACAAAAGTTAAACGTTAAAAGTAAAAAAAAAAAAATTCCCTGCCGTTGGATGTCCAGTCTTCACCCGGGCTACCTTTCTCCGGTCATTCTCTTGCCTTTGTCCGCCCGAAGTGGGTAAACTTTCAAACATCTTGTCGGATCCTCCCAGTCCGCCATTCTCTCTATTCTACTGTTGATTCATCCAGAGGGAGAGGGGTGGTACTGGTCGTAGCAGTGGTAGAAAGTTCTTTTTTCTGTACCGGAAGTTTTACTTTTTATGTTGGTGTTTTTCTTCTTTTGTGCGCTTTTACTGAAATATAGTGGTGTTTTTAACGATGGCGCAGAGGGAGGAAGGATTAGCACAGAATGGGGGACGAGAGGCAGGCGTTTTACGTTGTGAAGAAAGGGGATATTGTCGGCATTTACAGAAGCTTTAGTGATTGCCAAGCCCAAGCTGGTTCCTCGGTAAATTACTTCTACATTACGTTTAAATAGCCGCTGCTGCCATTAACCATTTGTTTTTTTTCCTTTCTCTTTGTTTGTATCCTTTTTTAGTTTTTTCAATTTCATTATACGCAATTATACTGTTGCCCTGAAGTTTTGATGTTTTATCGTTTTTTTAAACTTCATTTGTGCTGTGGGGTCGCTTGTTGGATGGTTGTCATGACCTTTGTTTGGGGTCCAGGTCACATAGTATTGTTCTTGAAGGCTGCAATTATAGTTCTGACTTAGGCTGTTTTCTCCAGGAAACCTCTGATCTGAATTTAATCCTGTATACTGATTTACTTCAAATTCTAGAATTTTATATACTATAGGGCAAGGTTTTGAAGGTCTGTAATGCGAATTTGATGTGCATTTAGTATCTTTTTTGTTTGGGTTCTTGTGTGTGTGTGTGTGTGTGTTCACATGCCCCCTCTTCCCCTCATTTTGTTATCCTTACTCTGTGCCTGATTCATCAACAACTCAAATTGCGTTTTTGTTCTTATATCATTGTTGAAGCCATAATTCCAATTGTGTTTTCCATTTTGACTAGCAAGCTTTTATTGATAGCACACAGAATACCCCAGGCATACCAGTGGGTCTCAAAGACAAGCACACACCCTCCCTACCAGTAACAAAGCTCTCTTTTCTCTAAGAGTTAACAATAGTCCAACTAATGCCATCTTTTAGTACTATTATACATTGGTTCTAAATACTCTTGTCAACATATCATGCTCAGCCAGCTTGCATGGAGTACTGTAGATACATCTAACACACTGAAAAAGCTCCTGTTTCTTTCCGTCCAAATGTGATAAATGACAGCAGAAATACGAATCTGTTGAAGAAGTCGATGGTAGATTGTGTTCACTTATTACATATTAATTTTGAGTGCTTTCGACGTGAGTGGTTGTTATGCAGCTTAAAACTGGACCGTTTGGTGTGAAACTCAATTGAGGTGGAATTGTTTGAAATGGTGTGTCACTCTTCAACTTATTGACTTAGAGAAGTGCTGGCTATCTAGACTTGTTAAATTAACCATGGTTTGTTTTGGTTCAGCATGTGGAAATTTTAGTGCTCGAGAAACAACCACACTTTTTGTGAAAGGAGATATTAGCATGGAAGCACCTCTCTGCCACTTTTCATTGCAGCATATTTGTAAAATTTGAGTGTTAGCCTTGGCGCAATGGTTAATGTGCTCTACTGTAATCTCAAAGAAACCTCCTCTCTGCAACGCGAGGATGGGCTCGCATACATTTGACCATCCCTAGCCTAACAATGTGGAAGTGTTGGACTTTGGACTTCCCTTTATATTTGTAGAATTCATGAATGTTTCTTGGCCCTGTGTAGCGGGGCTATGCACTGCATAATTATGAAAATACATTTCATGTTGGATGAGCATGGTACTATCTGAGTTTCTGCTTGTTGTGAATCTCATGGGAAAAATCTGATGATCTTTCTTTTCAATAGCCATGGGATCCTTCAATACTTATATACAAAGGATATTGCTTACCGAAGGAGGCAGAAGAGTTTCTTGTTTCCTTTGGACTTAAGAATGCTGGTTTCTCAATTACTGCCTCAGAATTGCAAGATGGACTTTTTGGCTCCCTTGCTATCTGCCCGTTTCAGGTTAAGTACCAAGCCAATTTATTTATTTTTTGTTAAAAGAATGCATCTTTCTCTTTACCCAAAGACAATGCATATTTCTGCTGCATATAAGATGTGCACATTAAATAAGTTGGTCTGCCTAAACCATTTAGGTGGCATTGGAATAACAAATTGAAAGTGTGAATTTTATGTTGGGTCTTTGTATTAGTTGTTATATTGCTTGTGGGATTTATTGTTCATTACTGTACCTTAGAGGGTTCTTCTTTTTAGATATTTGATGTGTACTATGGGTACTCATTTTGCTCCCAGCTTGCAGACTGTTCTGTGTAACCAATGAGAATTCTTCCATTGGAAAAGTAGTTTTAGGAAGAACTGGAGTGGTATACTTTCCACAGTGCTTTAGTTGAAAATGTTTGTTTGAGAGGTCGGTTTATATTGAAGTATGTTTGAAATATAACTTCCAACATTAGGAGAAAAGAATACGAGGCTCTTTCCTGGTAAACATAATTTATTGATAAATAGAACTACTCTTTTTTTTTTTTTTTTGAATTTGGCAATCCAATGTCACTTGGTATCCTAGGCTCGTAATTTCTTCCTTACGTGCCTGTCTAGGGCATGTTACATTTGGACCTCTGTAGTATTCTTGGACTCTTCCAAATAGTGGAAATATTTGCTGCACTTTTGGGGAATCGCCAAGGTTGATACCCGTATTTGTACTTGTATCCAACACTAGTTGATTGCTGATGCATCTTGTAACCAATTATTCAGAGTTTGTATTGTCTTCTGTTGAGAGTCTAGAATATTCCTTGGCCCAGATCATGGGTTGAATTCAGATACCCATTAACTTTCAGATTATTCATGTACCCAATTGTTTGAAACCTAATTCCCCTATGCAACCCCTATCTCCTTTTGTCTTTCAGCATTTCCATCATCTAACATTCAAATAAATGTGGCATGACCAGCGTATTATGCAGCAATTCCTCTTTAATGCATCAATTGCCCTTCAGAATTAAAGATCAACAACTAAGCAATAGAGAGAGAGAGAAGGAATGATAGGTATTTATCTATTTATTTGAATATTTAGAATTATTTGGGGGTTGTGGCTCCATAGATGCAAAAGGAGGGTAGGGGTTCAAATGAGTTTTATGCTGGGGACACTTAATACTAGAGCCAGCATGGTCTACATTTTATATTGGAGGAACGTGACGGGAACATGAGCAGGGGAAGAGTAGAAAATGAATAGCAACAAGACAGACAAAATCACTTGCATGCAAGCATCTTTTGCTAGAAATTAAATTCTTCTATGTGGCATTATTTTCTTATCATAGAAGACCTCTGAATCACTTTTTTTACTCTATCCAACCCACTTTGATTTAGTGAGTAATATTTTTTTCAACAACTTAATTCTTTTGCTTCATTGATCGAGATATTAGATATTATTATTCTTAGGTGGGTTTTTGATAGCTATGTTGACCTCCCTAAGATATCTAAATCAAAGACATTAAGTTGAATAGAAAGACAAATATAACTTGTATATAGTACTTTCTTTAGTGGTGTGAAAACATATCGGTAGTATTGATGGAAAGTGATTTCTCATCTTTATATATGACATTGCTAGTGTTATAAGCAAATTGCTTGCGGTTTATACATTGTGGTCTTGAATCCTGATGTTAGTTCCCACCATTTAATAGACTTGGAATGAGATTTAAGGGTCCAAAAGAGGTTCATTCCAAAAGGGTTAGAGGAGACTGAAGAAAAGTTTGAAAAAAAAAAAATCATCTGTATATTCTTGCATCTAATAAAGTAAATGGGCTATAGGGCTTGGGTTGGTTTCTTACCTTGTGAAGAGGCAACTATTTTGTGCCAAAGCTAACATCGAGGAATCTCTTGATTGTATTGTCACCTTGACTTTAATAATTGTGTCTTGGAATCCACTTGGGCTGATGAACAAACCCTTTGTAAAGCCCATCCACATTGTTGATAACCATGAAACGAACATTTGTTGTATATTATGGAACATCCCCATGGTCAAAGATACCATAGTTTATCATCTCGGTCAGATCATGAAAGGAGGAAGGTCCTTGTATGGATGTTTACCGTAATAATTGTTTGAGCAGTTTATGTATCAAAATCCAGTGAAGGGTTTTTATACCCATGCATTTCTAAGGAAATGTTCCTATTCTCATTTAGCCTAATGTGCCCCCTTTTATGGGAACTAGCATATGATTAGACGACCAAAGACCGTGCGTATGGTTTGTCTTAAAAGTTGTAGCACCTTAAGTTTATTGATGAGGATAGATTGTTGATTCCCTACAATAACATCATTGAGGAGAACAATTGAGGATAATATAATTGTCTATGATTAGATAAAGAAGCACCTATACCACCTCCACTTTTACCACCATCACCTTCTCCATCTCCATCTTCATGATTACCATTGTCGCTAGTTGTGGGAGACAAACCAATGTCATGGGTCAGAATATTCAGTGGCACTACAACAAAATAAAGTAACTACATGAAAATTTTGTATGTGAGATTTAATATTATCTTGGGTCTTATGACTTCTTATTTATCATCATGTGATAAAACTAGCCATTTCTGAGCTTCCTCATCAACTATGTGATGCTTTCTTTCCTCTAAGAATGGAGATAATAGATCATTGTCCTAAATAATGTAATCCGAATTTATTGGAATAAAGGAATCATTTATTTTTTGTTCAATCTTCTATGCTAAAAGCCTTATTCTCAATCTCTTATTATAGTGGAGATAGGTAGAAGATTGACCTACTTTGTGTTGCTCTTGAAACTTTCTGGAAAAACCTATAGATTAGATCTTATTTGAACAATTTTCTAGAAAACGAAATGAGGTTTTGTATAATTGTTTCTCTGTTTTAATGATTTTCAATTCAGGATTAAAAAAAAAATGCTGCAAAAGTACTTTTGGCAGAAGCTACAAATTTGTTTTTCCTAGAAGCACTTTTCCAAACCATAAACCAAACTTTTGTACCCATTTTGAGCATTGTATATATTGGCCAAAAGCATGCAATTGCTTCAACAGTTTGATGCAACGATGATCTGCTCAACACTTTGATTATGATATATTGGTGTTCTTAAGTGCTTCCCCTATAATGTGTTGATCATCTAGCTGCAATAAATAAAAAATAACCAAATAAATCAATGGATGATTGTGTTATTGAGAGAAAATGTATGAATGAAGTCCCTAAATTACTGTAATTTATAGTCTTTGAGTCAACTTCCTCTTGATGCATACTTTAAAAATGATTTGACCCAAATTTGTTAATGACCCATATTTGAGCATGATCCAAGGCTATGAACCGGTTCGATGGTCAAGTTAGTAAAATATTGTAAATAATGGATAAAATAGAGATAAGGCTTTAATAGAGCTAAACTATAGGGATGTAGACTTTATTGGATCTGACACATTGAGATTAGAGGTTGAGGTGTATCTAGGCCATGTAGTCCCTTTTGTGGAGAGTTTGGAGGTCCTACCTGGAGGTTGACTATGAGCCCATAACCCTCTAATCCTATAGAGGTCTTGGGTTTGTAATCAAAATGATGGTAGACGGGTTGTCCAAGGGAAACATAAGGACCTCCTTGGCCAACTAGTACTTTGCAATATTTGGTGGAGTTGCCTAGGTGGCTTTCCCATGAAGAAATCCTCGAGGGGCCAATATTGACGATAGGCCTTGGGTGTTGATGACCCTGTTCAAACATCTGTAGAGGCTAGGGTGTGGGGCCAGACCGTTAGAGGTATGTGGTATGGAGACAGACCCTCAAAGTTCAGAAATCCTTCCTCCCCCTAAGCTCTTGCTTCTACCTTCTCCTTGGCTCTCCTCTCCTAGAGTCCACCGCCCCTCCTCCCTCTCTCTGGCGCTCCCTCACCCTGGTTCTTTCCCCTTTTTGTAAGTGTGGTTAAGGTTTCTTAAAGAGAGTGATTCTGGCGACAACTCCTATTAGTCCTTTTGGCAACATCTTGCATGGAGGTCTATTAGTGGTCTGCTGATCCTGCTGTGTGTCTTCATATTGGTCCATCCAGTGTCATCCCACATATAGGCCGCTCATTGGGCAAGGTAATGATGGTGGACAATTCCTATTGGACCTGTCGGAGGTGTGGGGTTCCTTACTGGAGAACATGGGGGGCGCTGCTTGGCACCCGTCCTCCCTCCTATGTGGTCCTGACACCTTTTTTCTTCATTGGTGATGTGACTTGCAATGATATGTCTGGTGACGTGTATATGAGCTGAGGACCCATTGCAGCACGATGTGAGACCGGTACTATGACCACGGCTTGTGCCTTAGTCCCATATGGTTATACAGGCCCACCCGCTGTGTTGTGGTCTAGAGTCTTGGCCTAGACTGCCTATTATGGGCCTTTTAGTGCTTAATGTTAGATTCTGGCTTGGTGGGCTTAATATTTAGGTCCGTTTTCTTTCATCCATTCACCCATCTAGGTTTCCTGTTTTCATCCATCTGGGTTTTTAGTTTCTATCCATCTTAGTATTTTATTTCCACCCACTTGGATCTGACATCTTCTGTCCAGACTCATGAACTCCAAAACTTTCCATTTTGTCATGATAAACTGATGAGTAAATTTTCCAAGTTGATAACAAGTAAATATTGGTACATCAAGAATAACCTAATTATATGGTTTTGCTTATTCCTAACCTTCTTTCTTGTTTATTTCACATTGTCTGGATAGAGGTAATATTATTTCTTTTCAACCCAATTCATAGAGAAATAAATAATATCGTGTTGGTTAATTATTTAGTGGCATAATATTAGCCTATGGTATTAAACAATGCAACTTCATTGGAAAAAACTAAGCCCTCCCATGCCCTGCTTTTGTTTAATCCCCTTTATGTGGGGATAAATCATCTCACCCAGTTTTAGGTAATTTTGCCTCCACGTCCCTTCAGATTAATTTCATCTTCTCTCTTCAGAAGCTTATTCATTTAACTATATTTCTAATTTTCTATGCTCAAGATGCTTCACCTCTCTGTCCAGAAAAATCATTTTTTTCCTCCTCAAGAAGCTTCACCTCTCTCTCTGGAAGCTTATTCATTTTATTCTTTCATTTGTGTAGGACTTGGGTATTTGATGAGTACTTATTCTACTGGAAAAAATCAGTTCAGATGCTTACTTATGTTCATATGAACAATATGTATGAGAAAATGTATAACTTTAGAAAGATGAAAAATATGTATATAAAGAAATTCCAATATATATATATATATATATATGTTTGCTTAAATACTTAATAATATATTTACATAACAAATATGAAAATATAAACAATCACAAAGGTAAAAAAGTTAATTTATATCTATTCCTTATTCTTATCTTTATTCATCTATACTAAACAAAGGAATAAGGTGGTTATATTTATTTATTCCTACTAACCAAACAAGGGACTATATATTTTCAACTCTATTTCTACCTAATTTTATTCTCAGGTATTATTTATTTTCTTCCTACTATATTCGTTTCCATCCAATCAAATTGATCGTTTTAGTATTATTACTAGCCATCTAAATCTTTCTTGATTTGTCTTAATGCTTGTTGCCAATATCTCCAACCAATTCATTCGAAGTTGTGGTTCCTATATGCATATTATTGAGGATTGAAGATCTTTGCACATGAAATATAAGACACCTCAACATGTTATTAGGAATAATATTAAAGAGGGAGTTCATATGAACTAAGTTGTGTAGGAGTAGTAGGTTTAAGCTTAAGCATATATGAAGGCCAGTGCGGATGAGAAGAAAGCCATAGTTTGAGGCGGGGGGGCATGGCTAACTAGTAACTTTAACCTGGTACACAAGGTTCCCTAGCTATACAAAGCATAGTGTAATACCCATGTGATGCAAGGGATAAATTTACCTATCCTGTTGAATTAAACAGATAATTGCAGAGCATGTTTTAAACAATAAAATATTATATTAAATATTTCCACGAATTTGTAGAAGTACCCCAAGATAATGTTTGAATCACCTGTTTTCTTCTCATAAAACTAAACTTTGATCACAAATGGAAAACCTTTTCATAATGAAAGTGCCAATTGAAGAATGTGCTCATAAATCCATGAACTCTGAGAATTGTCCAAACTCTTGAAAATTGCAAAGCCTTTGAAATGATGTACTAACATGTGCATATATGGAGTGTGGAAGAGAAAGATTAATGAAAGGTAACCGCACAGAACAAGTGGTGATGTTGGTAGCCATCCACTGTTAGGGTGGTTGAGGTAATTACCCACTTCTATTCATTATTTTCTTCACCGAACAATGGTTTGGGACTGGTTGACCTACTACGGGTGCCCACACTCAGATCCATGTTCCAATGTCTCCTACTTGCATTTGGTGGCTAGACATAATCTCATATGGATAAGTGGTACTCAATATCAATTTTTCTCTTAAAAGTTATAACCTTTTATATTGGTGACTGGTGATACAACCATCAAGTATGCCTGCATTTCAGGAGTTCAATACTATGCATTTGTTAGAAGTACATAGTGGTTCTACCCTAAAAGTTACATGCTATAGAGTTTGTTACTTGTAGTACCCCAGATTTATTTTTGTTACATTAGTCATAACATCTCTGATCTCTCAAGGAATTTTTTTTTTTAAGCATGCTTGATTTCTTTCTTTATTGTGGATTCATAATTATGTCGTTACCTCGGATAGATGATATAGCCGGTTGTTTGGTGAATACAATGACACATAACAAAATAGTTTTCCTTTTCCTATTGAACCCTTCAATTCCATTCCAATTGCTTTTCTAGACATCTAGTGAAGAATTGAACATTGAACTAAAACTTCAAGAAACAGTTAATAGTCGTAGAGGACACAACTTAATTGGAGAATCAACTTTAAAGGAAGGTTAAAGCATTAAGAACATATGCGCATGTGAATATCTGCGTGAACCTTATCTTTGGGATGGAAAAGAAATAATCTGATAATTAACTATTCCTAAAACTCGACAACAAATGAAAGTGCTGTGAGAATGAATAGATTCCCATTTAGAAATGATTAGGTCAATGATGGCCCAATTGAACTTGCCAATGCCATATTGGGGTTCCTTTGTTAATTCTTGCCTATTTACTTAATTGTGTGCCTTCAAAGTCAATTCGTTCCCTATCTTATAAGTGTTTACCATATAGAGAGCCTAATCGAAGCCACTTAAGACCATAGGTTTTGGCTATGTTTGTTCATAATTCTACTCATAACTTGTAAGTATGGAAAATTGAGTCCAAGAGGGAAGAAATGTATCTTTATCAGATACTCTAAACATTAAACACTCAAAGGGCTATGTGCTCATTGGCCAAAATTAACAAGCTATTAAACAAATCATAGAATGCAACTTAAAGTAATGTGGTATCTGAAAGCAATAATTTTTTTTCAAACTTCCTATAATTTACTGCACCTATGAGAATATGGTGCAGTTATTCCCACTGTTACACAACTCTTGCAGATATATAGGATAAAGTGAGACTTCCATTTGTTTTTCACGCGAAGCATGGTTTATGGTCCGATAAGTCAGACCCCGACTAGACTAGTATTTGTTCTTGGACGAATGCTTTAGCAAATACTCCATCCAGTACATAGGCATGATAAAAGCACAGATATGGTCTCTATCAAAGAAGAGGCTTGTGAATTTGCTTGAATGCTCGGGAAGAAGTTCCATCATATTTGTTATTAAGGAAGCCACCCATTGATATAATTGACTGAACCCTTCAAATATGTTAAATAAAATTTAAAACGGTCAAATTTTAGTATAAATCTCTGTTTTGATATGGTCACGGACAATGTTTTTCGTGCTTGATATGTTTGATATCGATATATATCGCCAATGAAATAAAATGTTAGCCGATATGCAAATAACGACTAATATGTGCCAGTATTGGGTCCCTAATATCAATATTTTTTGATATCACGAGAAAATTACAATATGCTATCATATCGCTGATATTGCGACATATCGACCAGCATTCAAAAAATTTGTAGATGTACCGATATTTTTCAATATATCTGCCAATATTAGATGATATTTGGTCCTTATGTTTTGATTTATAAAAAAATAATGTTCAACACATCTAATACTAATGCATCTACGACCAATAACAATACCAACTTTTTATCCATTCTATTGTCCGAGACTACTATAGCTATATAGTCCCAACCAATAATGATATTGGTACTGGTACATATACTTTAATCCATGATTGTAATGCAATTGCAATTTTAAGTGAATTGAGAAGGCGTTTATTTAAGAGAGAAGCTTGCATTGGGAGTATTCTATGAGCTTTCTAAAATTGTAGGCCATATATTTCCGAGCTTATTTCCTTTTTTTTTTTTTATGTTCCCAAAACAGTCTATTAAATCTCTGTTGTCCTGTGCTGTGTCAAATATTGCCCATTGCATAAATTCCAATAATAGTTAGTTAAAACACTCCCTTATAACAACTGAAATACTGCCTTGAAGGTTTCTGTTTTTTACTACAAAACTGATTTAGAACATGAATCTTTAAATCATGAATGAAGTATCCATGGCCCAAAACCTGGTGGTGATTTTGCACCAAGGGTCAAGCATGCACTTTATGAAATGGATCATTTCCTTGGCAAGCAGATATAGCTGGAAGATGCAAATTGGCCAGATAAAGTTTGAAATTGATCTTTTCCCTTTTATTTTTGGTTTGTGCAGGATGCTGTTAAATCAAGTTCACTCTCTCTAAATCCTGCAAAGAAACATGTCCTGTTGGGGAATTACCTAAAGCCCCAATCCTTCACTCCTCCTGCATGTGCAACTATCTCAGCTGCTAAGGAAATGATCTGAAAGCATGTCTGATTTTTAAATGATCTTGAGCTCAAGTAGTAAATTTGCATGAACGTGTAAGTTTTTTTTTTTTGGGCAAACTTTGGTTGTTTGTTCTGCAGGATGATGTTGGATCAAGTTCGGTTCCAGTGGATTGTCAGAATAAGCATCTCAAATTAGAGAACTATGTAGAACCTCAAGCCCTAACTAATACTGCTAGTGTAAGTTCTTTTCTTAAACTGTCATAATTAAGAAGCTTTGTCTGCATATTTAAGTGCTGTGATGATACGATTGTGGTAATATTAGGTCGTTTTTACTTATCAAACAAAATATTGGGTCATTTGTATGATCTGCCTGATGTGTATATGCAAGAACTAAGGGATGATATGCACTGTACCACAGGATTCGTGCAGCCAATTCATAGTTGTTCTTTGCAGGAAATTGAAAAGAATTTTTCGTCATGCGATTGTCCCTTGATTGTTGCAGGCAACTCTCTAAGATTAGTTTAGGAAAGAATATTGTTGAAGATGGCCCTAAATAGTTGAAACATAATGCTTTATTGTTGTTAAGGATATCTATCTGATTCTACAAGTCTTTCATGAATGTGCATGCTGCAACAGCATGAAATATCCGATTGGGCGTAACATGAAATTGTATGCCAATATGTTTTCATGGGCTGTTTGCTTCATAGGAGAATACAGTTTTCATCAGAATTTTGTAAACAAGTTGATAGAGATTATATTACTTTGACCACTAAAAATTGGTGAACTTCATTCAAAATTGCAATAATGGGTAGCCAAACATTAATTTAAGTACATAACGTGAACTCTTAGATGAGGGTGAGCCTTGGCATACCGGTAAGGTTTCCTATTGTGAAATGGATGTCATTGGTTCAGACTGCCTAATCAATTACTTTGCATTGAAGCAGCAAGTTTCCATATATCTGATCCTGCCAAACTTGCAATCCAAAAGTCATGGCACTGGGTCATCACTTATGACTCTTAAATGTGTTTTGATTAAAATAACATTGGTCAAGGATGAATATTAATGGTTCTTGTAAGGTGACTCCAAATAGGCCCGATTTTAGTCAAATTAGTTGTTTCCCTGGAACTCATAGTGAGTGAGTTGCATGTTTTCAGTTTTAGATTCAACAATTTAACTAAAAATGTCCAAGGACAAGATCTCCACTTCTTAGTCTTTAAAATCCTTTGAAGTTGTTGCGATGATGTGAAATGCTTTCACTGTGGAGAGAATGCTACTTGGAGGGGATTTTTGAGCTCTAGTGCATCGGTGAAATGCAACACTTTTGCCTCCTAGATCAATAGGATATCAGACACGCAAGTAGAACCTGTTCTTTTGGCATCGACGTCACAAAGGTTCTTATACGTCCTAATTGTTGCGAGACGCCAGGTGTAATGGTCTGCGTGCCAAGGTGCCATTGAGCTGGGATTGGTGCATTCAATCATGCTGGCTGATTAAGATGCATAAAGAAGCAATTGCCTACATGAGTGTTCTAGATATAATGTCATCAACTCGAGTGGCATACGCTGATGGATAAGTAATGGATAGTATTGGGACCCTAGATATTGATATTTCCGTTACCGCGAAAAAATTACGTTATGTTGCCACATTGTCAATATATCACAATATATCAGTCGATATTTTGATATTTTTTTGATATAGTGGTAAAATCACAATATGTTGCCTTATTGACGATATATCATAATATATGGACCAATATTTTAAAATATCTATTGATACAATTGATATTTATCTAATATTAACTAATATGTTAATTGATATTTATTTGTTAGCATATTATTCTGAAAATTTTTCTAATATATTTGATATCAATAGGTATTGTTTGATATGTCCTATGTTTATATGGTTGTGACCAATAGCGATGTCGATATTGATATTGATATTTTCATTCATTATCAAAGTAGGAGTGCTCCATTGATGAATTGTTGCATAATGATCCTATGTATACAAACGTTGAGTGAGACATAATAACCTATCGATGATGTGAGTGCCATGTCAAAGATGAGCCAAACAACATGAGGCAATTGTTATGCTTCAGTTGCTTGACTTAGAGGTGTGGGAACTTTGAAGTTTATGTGAACAATCCAAGAGTGAGACTCATTAAAGAGGTTTGACTTGCTAGCCTAGTGTGGCTAAATATTAGGAACAGGACTATTGCATCCTTGAGTTGAGAAAGGCTGGGCTTGACTTGAAATAGTCTTGGTGTCGCATGGTCAATTTTTCCTACATCAAAGTGAGACCGTGACAACAGGAAGATGATGGCACCTGTTTAGGAGGTAATTCAAAATAGTCTTGTAGGAAAATTCATCCAAGTGGAGTAGTGCCACTCTAGTCTGTGCATCCAAAAGGTTTTCTCATCCATCTAATGAGGGACAACAGTAGGTACCATATGACAACAGTAGTTCCATCCTTAAGGTGATGGAACTCGCACCTGCATTCTAGGTGACATCATTGGCATCCAAACAAACCATTTCTAGCTTGTAAATGCTTAGAGATCCTTTCCTTTGTTTGAGATGATCAAGTTCGATTAGTTTCTTCATTTTCTTACCGATTCAAGTCCTTTTAGGCCATAACTAAAAAAATTATAGGTCTTGTTATTTTGGATTGTAATTTGCAAGATCAAAGTGCTCCTTGAGATCGACCTCGTGAAAAAAATCATATTGACACTGTCAAGCTTCTTGGAAAGGCCAAGTTCTTGGAAATTCCTAAAGAGTAACTATACATTGGGTCTAGGAACTTTATTCACAAACTTGTCTGTAAATCCTTATTCTCAGGTAACTTTGTGACAATTTTTCTCGTACTGTTTGAAAATTTCAACTTTATTCAGTTCTTTGTGCTTTGGAGAAATTACACTTTCTCCATTGCCAAGTGAGTTCACACAAGGATGAAACATGCTGAAACATTTTCTCCATTGCCAGGTAAAGTCACACAATGAGGAAAATGCTGAAATAGGAAAAAGAGAATACAACTTCTGTATTGGCATTCCTAAAATATACAAAAATTACAGATTCGATATACATCAAAGGATTTCATAATTCAAGAAACCAAAGAAAATGAAAATATTCCCAGTAGGGAAAACCTAGTAGCCCACCTCCCTTCCTTACACTGTGACCCCCCTACCCTTGCAATCACCACTCCTCTTCCTTCTCTCCGGTAACATCTCCCTTCTCCTCCCTTCTCCCCTCTCCCTTCTTTCCTCTCTACTGGCACCAACTGTGGGCTGACTTCTCACCACCTATTGTGGCCTGTTCCCTTCTATGTGGTTAGAACTAGCTTCTCTCACCAATACAAGCTCACCTTGACACTTGATTGATTTGCAGAGAGGGGAAGGGGCAACAATGGGCCAGGGATGCCTATGGTGAAGAGGGGTTGGGCCCATATAACCCATATATATATATATATATATATATTATTGCTGTGTTCAACTAGAAAATGGTAAGATTTGGACCCAAATATCGGAATTTAGATTTGTTAGAACATTTCATTTTTGTTAGAACAGGCCAGAATGTAAGACCAGGCCATCCTGCCAAGGACGAGTTGTCATATAACCTGCTTTTTAAAGCCAACTTGTCAGAAGGGCAAAGCACCAGAAGGCGGACTATCAAATAGCCATTCTATCATAGTGTTGTATTGTTAGTCCAGACAAAATGCCAGATTGGTCAGGCCATTAACCAAAGTCAATGAGGCCCATGCCAGTTATCATGCCATGTCACCCACAACCAAACATGTCATTAGAAGAGTTAAACTTGTGGCAAGCTTTTCAAACAAATCCCACTATGCCCAATATCTGCCAGGCCCAAGATCAACCACAAGTCTCACAGAGTTGTAGAAAAGGGGTGGAAGCTTGTTCTCAAAATAACATTTTCTTCCAAAAAATCTCAAAACACAAAATATTGACCTCCAGAAGCCTAATCCCTTTCCTATTCCTCCCTTTCTAGTTTGTATAGTGTGATACTAGTTTTAGTATCGGATGGTAAATTGGGATATTATGCTTCTATTTGTGAATTCTTATTTTAGTTTCTGGTGTGTAGAATTTATTAAAAGATCTAATAGCTTGACTCATATCTCTTGGGTCAAAACCTGATTCATTATACGCATCATTGGCGTGGTCTACAAAAGGAGTTAATCAATTTGTTTTCCCTTCAAATTGCTTACAAATTCACAAGAAAGCCAATGAAGATCACTATTATGGATAACACTTCGGCACATGGATAGTCAAGCTAGGGCTCTAGATGTTGACTAATTGACATAATTTAAGAAGACAGCGTTAGCCAAGCAAGAACCAATGTACCTGCAAGTCCAGATTTGGTCACAATGTCAGCTTAATTGCACGAACTATCCCAAGTAGTGAAACTACTTTGGGAGAAGATTGATAATCAACCAAAACCAAACCGGTTTGACCCTATTTGACATCGGCTTCCAGAGGGAGGAACAAGAGGAAGGCCACATCAGGATAGGATCCTGTTCAGTCAGTGCCTCCTAAGACAAATCAAACCCATGATGGAGCAGCTGCTCTCGATAGGAAGACTAAACTTCATAGATAGGAAAGTGACGCCAAAGCGTCACAACCCTAGATTCTAAAGGGCGATTGAGATTTGGTCATACAGATAAGAAGTGTCATGCAGTAGTATCCCTAATCTATTGATACATAGGGTATTTATGAATCATTTCAAATTGAGGACCTTCCTCAATGCTTGAAGAATTGTTTTTTATACTAACAAAGAGGAAAGAATAAGAAAAATAGAGAGACAAGTTTTCTTGGGAGCCTCTCCAAGTAAATCCATACAGGTTGTTGAGACACCTTTTATAGTGGAAGTGCTAGGACACGTGTCCAAGACGTTTAAGATGCCAACCATGGAGTTGTATGATGCGAGTGCTAATCCCATGAATCACTTAAACTAATTCCACACTCTACTTGGGTTGCAGAATCTTAGGCATGGTGCACTATATCAGTACTTCCACCAAATATTGAAAGTTGATACAAAAGTTTGGTTTTACCATCTAAACCGAACATGTAAGAGTTGATGGCTTGTGGAAAGTTACTAAACCGCTCTCAGCATAGCCCAGCACCTTTATAAATATATGCTCCCTTAGCATATAAATGGGCATCTTCCACTTATGTAAGCAAATCTTCTATTCCCAAAGTACTAACTCTTATCTGAAGCTTTCTAGAAACATTCATTCAACCATAAGTTCCACGGTACTTAAGTCTACCAAAAAAGGTTAAGAGTCTATCTTTTTGATAATCTTTTCTTCCAAAAAATTCTAAGGCACGGAGCATTGCTCTCCAGAAGCTTCCTATTTCTTGCTTTCTAGTTTATCTAATGTAATATGAACTCCAGTATTGGAGGCTAAATTGGAAGATATTTTTTATAACTTTAAATTCTTGTTTTTGTTTGTAGTGTGCAAGATTCAAGTCAGAATGTCCAAGAGCCCAACTCGAGATCTCTCTTAGGTTGAATACTGATACACAGTACACGTCCATATCAAAAACATTCTTGACATACGGAATTATCCATTTTTTACATCATATAAAAAAATGTGTGTATGGTATGCATATTTATGTATTTTATAATTAAAGTGTAAATGAAATTGTATTAACTGCTAATTTGTTCTTTGGCACAGTGTGGTTTCAAGTTTCTATACTAGTGCAGTTAGTTCTGCTTGGGTTAGACAGAGAACTATATTTGCACATAATCCATTCCATATATATCAAAAGCATTCTTGACATACTGAATTTGCCATTTTTTAGAACATATAGACAACTATATGTGTAACATACGCATATTTATGTATTTTATAATTAAAGTGTAAACTAAATTGTAGTAACAGAAAGTTGTTTGGTACCGTTTGGTTTTAAGTTTCTATACTAGTGCAGTTAGTTTTGCTTTAGTTGACAGAGAACTACTAAAAATTGTTCCAACTCCAAGTGCAACTAGGTTTGTATGTGGTAGGATGTTGATAAAAATATCGTTGAATTCATGAAGATACAAAGCACTGCAGCACTGATGTGAACCCAGGTGGTGGGTCCCAGTAACAAGTAATTAGAATCCTGTTTTCTTGGGGATGCATATACTGCGTTACAAGTAGCATTGGTGTGACATTTTAGTTTCTTCAAGTTGTCTTGGCTATTAATCTATCTCATTAGGTGACTACTATCACTGTTAGCTTCAGTTCCTGCATATCGTTTATTTAATCACGAATGCCCATTAAGCTGTGAAGGCACTCTGCTTTGTTACTCGTGTTTCTAAATGATGTTAATCATTTTCTGTAATGTGTATATCAAAAGAACTTGTGAAGTAATTTTATTGGATTTTTTCGATGCAAGTATTATGTTTGAATGTAGCTTAAGAATGATCATCGATGTTTAAAGTGTTCTTTACTGAAAGCTGTACACATGCATTCAGCTATCCTGTATAATTGAATATGATGGAGCTTCGAAAGGAAATCCTGGACAAGCTGGTGCTGGAGTTGTGCTGCATGCTGAACATGGCATGGTATGGAGATTATTGAACTCCATATCATATTTTAATGTGATTGCAGTCCTTTTAGTTATAGCTCCATGCATTTATCCTTGGTAGGTATGGCGACTGAGAGAAGGCTTAGGCATTGCAACAAATAATGTTGCTGAATATCGAGCAGTCATTTTAGGTATGAAATGTGCTCTCAAAGGGGGATTTAAGCATGTCCTTGTCCGAGGGGACTCTCAACTTGTTTGTATGCAGGTTTGTCATTTACAATAGCTGTGTTGGTATAATTCCACTTCATGCAAATTTATGACAAGTGCATTCAATTTAATTGCAGTACTGGCTATTTTTGAAGTTGTATACATTTATGCCCTAAAGTAATTAATTGCTTATTTTTTTATGGCTTATGGGCCAGCATTTTATGCTGGTTTTTTACTATCATTTATATATAGATATTGAGAAGACTTTCATGAAACAGATTCAGGGTCTCTGGAAAACCAAAAATCAGAACATGGCAGACCTGTGCAGGGAGGCAAGGGAACTCAGGGATAAGTTTACATCATTCAGAATTGAACATATTACCAGGGTACTTGCTTAAACTTTCTTCTATACATTCAGTTTTTTACATTGTTTTCTCTCTTTACCCATGACTGCTCAAGATAAAAACTTTTAGCTGTTGTATTTTTGGTTTGTCTCAAAGCTATTCTAGGTGATTAGTGTCAGTTATCCACTTGAAACCTCGGAAATGCAGGATCAAGTTATTCTAGGGAAAGAAAGAAACCATTCTTGTGCAAGGATTTATTCTTTAGGGAAGGGTCAAACCACTTTTTGAGTTTATTGTACGGGGTTTTACTTTGCGTTATCTTAAACAACAACTATTTGCTTATTTTCTTGCTTCTTTATACTCTGAAGTTTTTCCTATTTCTAAATTACTGGTGTGCTCTATACATGCACTTGTCTAACTGTTTTTTTTTTTTTTTAGATTTTTTTCATCAACAACGCCCTTTTCCAATTATGCCGTTGTCCTTAAATTATTTGACCCTACTTGCTATTCTTGACATGTTACATATTATTTCATGCATCGTCGATATCTTATTTCGTATTCTAATATGCAATTGCCATCTTGCATAATTGTTGCGCCACGAGAGCTTGCTGCAAATTTTTTTGGGTGCCCATCCTGCAACACAAAATTTCAGTACATTTTATTATGTTTTGTCAACTAGTCCTATTACATGTTTGTCACTTGGAACATGTTATGTTCTCGTCCTTGGTACAGGAATGAGAATGTGGTTTGCCACTTGGACAAGAAACTCTTAACTAAGTTTATAGTACTGTAATCTAAGAATCACTAGGAATCCTGATAAATATGCTCTCACACCTACCTGTTTTACCTTTCTCTTCGAAAATTATGTTTTTACTTTAAACTTTCAATGAAGCTACTGTATTTTACCTGACAGTTGATCTACTCCTAGCTAAGAAACGTCTGGACTTTTTTGTTAAATATGCTCTTGAAGGTTGTTAAATGTCGATCTCTCCTGCTGAAGATGATTACTGTTGTAAGATCACAAGGCATATTCTAAGAAATACTACTGATCCATGTAAGGGCTCATTTTAGGCTCCAAATCCATAACCTCAATCCATCCTTTTATTCGTCATTCTCGCCAATGTGAACCATTTAAATTCCCTCAAATAAAATGTCTTGTCCATTGGTAACCCTTGTATGGTATTTTAATTTATTTCCCCAAAACGCCTTGTGGTACTTTCAGCAATCTATTTCAGGATTTGAAACACTTAAAAATAATAAATGCTGGAGTCAAATAAGTGGTCATGATTTTATTTCTCTTACTTTTACCCCTTGTGCACTTTAGTGTACACTTGCTGTCAATTTTCGTAGATATTTGCAGATAGAGGTAGTTTCATACGTCGGGTTGTCCTTTTTTAAGTTAAGACAAAGCTTAAACCGAATATTGTCCTGTGTGCTATGCTAGGCCCTGTGGAAAAGGTACAAAATGTGAGCCTTGGTGCCGCAAGAAACTGATAACTACAGATTCGGACAATAATAAAGGTATAATAAATGATGATAGTAAGGTGTAATTTGAAGAAGATATAAAAGGGGTTGCAATATGCCTTGATACCCTATTTGTTAAAGTCTTAATTTCATTCCTCCATGCCATCTTATAAGCATATTGATATGTAAGCACTTATGTTGTGCTTTGTACATGTTAGTCACCTTATGGTATTTGTCTTGGAGTTGAAGTGGTATTTTCGATCATATGAGATTCCTAAAGCCTTCTTCATTACATCAAAGCCTGTTTTGATTGATGAGCAACATTTTCACTAAACGACCAGTCTTTCTGCACAGTTAATCCAAGATATTTGAAGTAGTCTCTCTTTTGTAGCCTTACCATACCCATCCTCTCATCTCCATCACCAATCTTTATACTCAAACTAAGGTTGCATTTCATATGTTGTCTTTATTTCACTGATTTTAAGACCTGTAGCTTTCAAAGAAGTTCACACTTACAATTGACATCTTCCCTTTTCTTATCCAGCAATACTATATTTTCAGGAAAATCATACTCCAGGGCACTTATTCTGAAACGTGCCTATTCAATGTTGTATGAACATGTATAAAGCTTATAACCTCATAGTTGAGTTAATCGGGTTGAGATAGTCTAACACACACAAACCTACTCTACGTATTCATAACTATGCGCCGAATGACTCCCTCTTTGGTCTCTCTCCCAATAATTGGTATAAGTGCCGATGGTTTGATTGGTGGCAATCACGAGCAAAGCTAGCCCGTGACTAGGAATTGACATGTGAATATGAGAAGTAATATGTGACACTAGTGTAGCTCAGCTGCAATGATAGAGCCTTACGGTGATTGTTACATTGCTACAACTTTTGCATTCAAGGAAGAGTGTTGGATGTTGAAAAGGTCACGCTTGAGTGGGATATTTGCTTGCTTACAAAAAAAAAAAGAGTGGGATATTTGTTAGAGCTTGCATTAGTTAAAGAAGAAAGTATAGTGGCTTTTAAATATGTCCTGGCTCGTAGTCCAACTGCTTAGGATTTTGGGTTGAAGTGTTAGAAAATTAGTTTGATTAAGCCAAGGAGATGAACTATTGGGTCTATTTTCCTATCGAAAGACTTGAGGAATAGTTCAATGGGTGGGGAAACAGAGTGGTGTATGCTAATGATCAAGCTACCTAAGGAATCACTCTAGCGGCCTCTGGAAAATAATGGATTTGTTGAGAAAAATATATGTGATGGAGCAGCAGGTAATGTTTGAATTATTTGTTGGAAACTAGGAAATATTGGTTACAATAGGTTTTTATCAAGGAACGGAACTGCATTTATCTCTCACAAGTTGGCTCCTAGAGGTACACATAAGATGCATTGCCAAACCTCATCTTTTTCTGAAATTCTGTGAGTTGTCTGAATAAATAGTAAGGAATGGAGGGGAGACTTCTTGTACCCTTTTTGTAATTCTCAGAGAGGAAATAACTTGTTTGAATTGATTATATTTCATTGGCTTGGGCAATTTGGTAGCACCATTGGGCTTCCCCTTACATTGCTTGAAATATGATGGAATTTATTTAAGAATCAAATCCCTGCTACAAGTCAAAGAGAAGTACATAGTTTCAGGTATGTTGGCTCAACTTAGCTGAATGTGATCTGTTTGTTGCCATCATTGTAGAGCTTTCTTGCACTCAGCCTAACTAAAACATCTCTGAGGACAGCCCCCTGTCTTGTGAAATCCTCACATTTAGCTGCTATCAAGGGATTCAATTTCAAAATTATGCTTTGATCATGTCTTAGAACAGAAACCTTATTCTATAACCTCCTGTAGGCTTACGGTATTCTGAACAGGGCCTTAAAATCTGCAGCATTTGTCTTCTACAGTTGGGATGGGATTATGTCATCCGACCAATCTACTTTTCAAAAAATAAGCTATGCTTCTGGAATGTAGATTTGCTACGTTCCAAACTTTTTGGCCTCATTTGGTTGCAGGGAGTAGGCTGAGAAAGTGGCATTTCACAGGAAGTAGAGAATCGTGGCATTGGAAAACATGCCCGCAACCATCTTATTCATTTTCGTGAATATACTTACGAAAAGGGAAATGTGAGTTGCATATGCCCGACTGGGTTCTTTTCACAGATATTATAGGCAAGGTAAGTCCATAAACGAAGCAGTAGGAATTGAACTAATGATCGAGAACTCTACCATACCGTCTCAAGTTGCTCTTAGTAACCGTGCCTGCTTAGGCAAACTCCAGATATGTGCTTGTGGCCAAAACAAGGTATGGTTGGGAAACTCGCATATGCTATGCTTGTGACGTCTCAAACAATTCTTACTTTGCCGATTATTTGCTCTCTGTTCTGCTATGCAAAGAAAGATCATTTGTTTAAACGTTATGGTTTCTTTTTTTCATTTCAAGGAATTAAACTTTGAAGCAGATGCCCAAGCAAATTTCGCCATCAGTCTGCGTGGTGAGTGCTTCAAGGATATAATGCTTTTAATCCATGAGTCCCATTTATTGATATCAATGCTAATACAGATGGTGAAGTTCAAGTCGACCTAGAGAATGGCTGTCAAGGCGTGTATGAGTAGCTAGCATAGGCAGTGGCCACCCGTCGATCAGGTTCTCAATGAAATTTTGTTTGAGTTGTAACAAATTAAATAAATGTCTATTTTGTGAGCTTGGGTAGATGTGGAGCAAATTTTTAAATAAGGTATACTTAATTTGTTATGAATTAATTTATCAAACTGAATTTGCCATGTTCTATTCATATCAACTGAATTTCATTGACTTTTTAGATATGCATGTTTGCGTAGTGCATGTCCAATGTGGTTCCCAAACGTAATATGGCAAGTATATATATTGAATTTAATTAATTGTTAGGGCTCAATTTGAACTTAATTTTGTACTTGCCAAATTAATTAGTTGACCTTAAGCTTAGTATTAAATGCATTTCTAGTTTTATCTATATGTTTAATTATAAATAAGTATAGTATAATTATTAATAATATATTGTGTTTTCTTTAAATTTCTTTAGCAAATATCAACAATTTTTCATGTCTCGTTAAAATAGTATTGTTAAATAGGCTGTGTCGACTCAGTTTGACCTATTTATTGGAGTTGTTGAATGTAATCAGCATGGTGCGAGACATATCCCGGTCTAGCACAACATGTGATTTGTGCTATGCTTAACTGGCTAACCCTATGGACTATGTCATATCACAGGCCGACACGACACGATCTATATTTAAAATTGAGGGCTATGCCTCGGCAC
>JAOVVI020000144.1:0-41672 GCA_028571085.2 Nepenthes alata
TACACGCCTCCATAATGATATCTTCAAAGATAATGATAATTATTATTATTTTAATAATAATAACAAATGTGATAATAATAATAATAATAATAATAATAATAATAATAATAATAATAATGAGAGCAAAAAGGAAAAAAAATTTATGGATTGTGGGAATAATTATTCCCACCAACCAAGGAATGAATAATACCTAAGAGTATGAAGTATTTTTTTGCCAAGTTAAAGAAATAAATATTTCTCTAAAAATATTTATTCATTATCAAAAAGTAATCAAACAGTAAACTAAATATTTTATTAAAAATAATGTAAGAATAAAATTTTTATTTTTACCAACCAAATATGCACTAAATATATTCTAGGAAAAAGTACATTCAAAGGACATTTCACCGTGGGGGAGAGGGGATGATAGACTTTCCCTTGTTTAGTAGAGTAAAATTAGAGTTCTATTTCACCATTTGTTTTCTTACTTTATTGCTTAACTCAATAATTTGAAGTAACCAACCAAATATCAAAACATTAATTTTTTAGCTCTATTCTTTATCTTATTCTATTTTTTTAAAATAGTTTTTGCATTCCTCTGTTATTTTATTGGTGCAATCAAATATGGTATGAGAGCATTATTTTACACTCACCATACTTGGTGGGACCTCTATTTTATGAATGAATAGGTGTGTTGGGTAGAAGCAATATTTTATAAATGAGTAGCTAGTTACTCAAACTTAAATGTTCCCATTCCTTTGCTTCTGTTTTTGCCAAACGAGTACAACCTTCATTCTGTTTCTTAACATTATGTTTAATCTTCTGAAGAATTTTTTCATCATTAGCTTTTGGCATAATAATTGGTGTTGGCTTGGAATGTATCAGGTGATAAATCATGGGATGACAAGCTCATTTCTCGATGAGGTGCGCCATGTTACCAAGCAATTTTTTACACTCCCCTTAGAAGAGAAGCAAAAGTGCTCCAGAAAGGTTGTTGATTTAGATGGATATGGAAATGACACTGTTGTTTCAGAACGTCAAATTCTTGATTGGACTGATAGATTGTATCTTACCGTTTACCCAAAAGATCTACGTAAGCCTAACTTTTGGCCAGAGAACCTTCCAAAATTCAGGTAATTTCACACTATAGGCAAAAAATTATTAATATGGAAGCTTTTTTTCTTTTTTCTTTTTTTCATTTCAAATAGTCAATACATAGTAGAAAAATGGGATTTGGTGATTTGGCTGGTGTGGGGATTCTTTCTAATGGTGAAAGGCTTTTGTTGATTATTTTGAAAAACTAGAGTTTTGCATTATGAAGTAAAATATTCTCATGATTAAAATTTGAATAATTCAATTAACGAAGAGTACTTTTGAAAAAGTATTGATGAGATATTATCTGTGACTATATCAATCTAATAAATTGGGTGTGGATGGCATTTGAGTTTTGACTAGTTGGATTATGTTCCAAGTTAATTACCATATATTTGACATTTGTTGACATTTTTAGTAATTGGTTTATTTTTTAAACATTAGTAAAACTTAGTCACTTTTTTGTCTTTGATGAGTACCTACTTCACTTTACTAGGGTTTGCCTTATCAATAATAAGTTGAATTTGAGTCAAGTTGGTGGATCAAAAATTGCAAGTACTTAAGTTGGGTTGAAAAAAAGTAGTATGTTGATTAGTGATTTCCACCAATCACTAGGTGTTGAAATATTATCCAGCGGCTATTTACCAAAAGAAAATATTATCAAGCAGGCAATTATAAAATAAAGATACTAACATCTTATAATTTATATTCCTTGTAAGAACAAAAATGGAAATCTTTCAAAAGTGATATAAATTAGCGGCTAATTGAAAGGTTTGTTTTTATTTGTTTAGAGCCTGTTTTAGCTAACTGGAGTTTTATAAAAGTATTATTCAATAGAGCTTTTCTAAAAGCGAGCATGATAATAAACTAGGATTAGTCTAACCTAACTATTTCATTAACTTTTAGCTTCTTTTTTTTTGTTGATAACATTCTCTTAAAATCTTCAAATTATAGTTTTAAGAAGTCCCTTGAAATTTGTTTAAGGCAAAAACCCACCCTTTTTGGGCTTTGTTTTAGCTTCTATAGTAGAAAAGTTATCTTGAAAAATAGGCCAAACAATGCTATTAGTTCTCCTTTCAATGGTTATATCAGAATAGGAATACTATGTGGACCATTTGGCATGCATAGTAATCATATCATTGTGAACTTTGCAGGGAAGTTATACTTGAATACGTGACTAATTTAAAGATAATGCTTGAAGTTATCCTTAAGGCAATAGCTCGCGCATTAACATTAGAGGAAAATTGCTTCTTAAATGAGCATGGAGAAGCAACATTGATAGCCAGATTTAATTTCTACCCTAGTTGTCCAGCCCCTGAACGAGTCTTCGGTCTCAAACCACATGGGGACGGAACAACGATTACCATGCTCTTGCAAGATAAGGAAGTTGAAGGCCTTCAAGTCCTGAAAGATGATAATTGGTTCAAAGTTCCAGTCATTCCTCATGCTATATTTATCAATGCTGGTGATTTAGCAGAGGTAATCCAAATTTCGGTGCACAAGCATTTCTATTTATTTTTGTTGTTGAACAATGCACAAGCCTTCTTAAAGTAGCTAGCATGACAATATCTTCAAACCCTTCCACTAATATTATTGTAGCACAATACAAATAGCAAAGATTTCAGATATAAGAACAATAGACAATAAAAAAACAAAAAATGGAGCTATGGTATAATGGTAGAGTTGTTGTCATATGACTTCATAATTATAGATTTTAATCGTAAAAACGGCTTCTTACATAATACCATCTAAGACCACACATAATATATTGAAAGTAGTTTGACCATTCCTTGGACCATATACATAAAACCACAACTATAATACATTTCGCCTTTCAACTTAAATTCATATAAAAAGGGAATGATTTGTTTATCTTAAATTTCCTATATATGAAAGAAATTTTGTGTGTACTTGAATTTTTCAGATCTATCATTATGTTTGATCCAACAGAACCTTGTACAAAGAAACTTGAGGAACATATTTAGAGGTTTTGGGTGGCTGTGGAGCATAATCCCAAACCATCCTTGACAACTTCTCGGGTATTTGCAGTATATTCATTCGTTGAAATGTAAAATCTTCTCTCTTTATGATAAAAAATAGCCATCTGGCCTTGCGAGGAGAACGAAACTTGGATTATCAAGGCCTTATGCAGCGGGTTTCTTAGTGATTTTTTATCCCCAGCGCACATAAAGAACTATAAAGATTTAAAAGCAGTCCGACATGGTTGTCACATTTATTCAAAAAAGTTAAATTCATAAGTAAGTTCAAGCTAAGGGAAGAGTTGTTGTGTAGCCGGATTATTTATGATCTTGGCTCAAATGGTTTTTTTAATGTTGTCTAATTCATTAGAATATGCCTTTGCTCAAAAGAAAAGAAAGGAAGAGGGGGCATCCGACTCAAAAAGTCAACTATTTCATACTTTAGAGCCTTTTATTTGGATGTTGTGCTTACTATATCTTTGTGTCTAACCAATTGAGAACATGGTCGGACACTGACCAATTGTCAAGGGTGAAGTACAGTTGGCCCAACATGAGATGCTGAAAGAAAGAATAGAAACAACTGCTAAATGTAGGAAGAAGTGACCAATTCTTTTTTGATATTAAAACTGAAAAATACTTTTGTTAAAATGCTATGACACACCCAGGTGATAATTCAATTAAGTTGGGCCCAACTATGATATAGGTGGAGGGCTTTCAATACCCTGAAGTTAAAAGTGGGCATCCCTAACTCAAGTGATTGTCGCCTTCTTGTTGCTTGTATTCTTCTCAAATAGTTATGGAACGTATCTCCTTACATTGTCGTTGATATTCTATACTTCTCTCTTTGATATACTAGATTTGAGCTCTTCCACCACCCACTGGATATAGACTTTAAGCTATAAAATACCCAGATTGAAGCAACTTTTCTACGAATTTGGAAATTCCTAAATTTATCATAATGCCACGCCTCTCAATCTTAGGGTGTTGAGCTAAATCTTTTGCATATATATAACTCATGGATACATCTCTGTTATTATCAAGATGGGTAAATTTAAATTTTCATTACCCAGATACTCCTCATATACATCAATGCATTGTTCTTGCATTTTTCTATAAAATTGTCTCTACAGTTCACATACTTAACTGTGAATAAGAGAAAATGTATATTTGGAATTAGTATGAGTTTGGTTGTCAACAAATGTCCACGAATTAGTGTTGATATGTCTTATCAGCCTAAAAAATTGCAAGTTTGAGCTGAATATATAAAAAAAGAGAAACTTTTAAGCCTGAGTTTCCTTGAGAAAGCTAATACCTGAATTGCTGTGACTAGCTTAGGAGTTTGGTTGTTAAAGGCCCGGAGTGTATCATAAGTTAATGTCGAGAGAACTCTTCTAATAAGATCGGACTACTTTCCATATTGTTGGTTGGGTCCGAAACAAAGACCGTAAAAAATTTGAAGCCCAACCCACGAAACAGCTACCTGATGGGCCCATAAGGTCCAGCGCTGTAGAGCGGTCCACGTGGCAACCTGTGCTGAACAGCCAATGGGCGACGTTTGCAACTCATCAATACTGCTACCAGGGACTGATAGAAGCGCAGGAGAAAGTGAGCCAATAGGAAAACAATCCACTCTACTAGTAGCGGCTCAGGCGGCTATCCACAGTCGCTCCACCAATCCCAGCTCAAGGCGGAGACCGAGCGTAGCTGACAGCGCCCGACAACCTACCTACCACCGCTAAACGACTACCAGCACACCGGCAATCGCCGACAGCAATTAAGGGTCGACGAGCCCTGACAACGGGAGTTCTCGCATCCAAAGCCCCTCCTCAGAAGGCATATAAAATCCTTCTTCAACGAAAAAAATGAGGGGGGATCCTGGATAATCGACCAAGTATCACTTACCTTAAGCCCAACAGCTATCTTTCGGATATCATCTCCACCGCCACCTATGGCAACGAGAAGTCAGCCACCCGCTGCGGTGCATACAGGGAGCCAGGCCTCTAAGTCGTCCTCCGTGGGCGCACCTCTAAGCCACCTTCCGCGAACGCACACCAAGAGGAATTCTTCTAAGCCATCCTCCGAGGGTACACTGATAAGCCGCCTCGACCCCGGGCGCATCCATGGAGCTCAAGCCTCCAAATATATCCCTATCACACTCTCCTCATTATTGTATCTTAAGCATGCATCCCTCCGTTTATTGCGGACGGTTTCTGACTTGAGCGTCGGTGTGGCCTTGGTGGGAGAAATCCCGCCGGACCTCTGACCTTTTGTTTGTTGATTGTGTTGTAAAAATCTCAAGTTAATAGATATGGAGATTGGACCCGCTCGCAACAGCCTCCTAACGACGAAAAATCCGAATACTCCTTAATCCGTACGATAATCGGGATCTGCGACGCAACACTGTTCTGGGCCCTTTTATTATCTCTCAATTTGCAGTTCCTGTTCCAGTTTCCACAAAAGCATGCATGAGATAAGAGATGAAGAGCCTTTAACATCTGTGGTTTTGATGACAAAGTACAGATAATGAGCAATGGTATAATCAAGACTGCAGTTCATAGGGTGGTGACAAATTCAGAGAGAGAAAGGATCTCATTGGCTGTCTTCTGTCTTCCGAACCCTGATGCTGAGACCGGGCCTTTAAATGAGCTAATCAATGCCGATCGACCACAAATGTACAAGAAGGTGAAGAATTATATTGAACTGTTCTTTCAGCACTACCAACTAGGACAGAGAGCAATTGATGTTGTGAAACTTTAGTGTGTTAGTGATTAGCTGCTTTTTCACATGTGATCTTGTTTATTTAGACTTGAAGAAGTTTATCATTTACTGGGTTGAACTGAGGCTGTGGCTCCTGTTAATTGAATGAAACTCTTACGCTGTGTTTAATTATTGAAATGAAATAATGTGAAAATATAATAGTTATTTCTAGATAATAGAATAGGGTAGAAATAGAGTTGGAAATTGTTATTCCTATATTTAATTATTGAAATAGAATAAATTAAAAATTAATATTCTATTGTTTGGTTTATAAGTACGAGGAATAATGTAAGAATTTGTTATAATTACTATTTTTTTATATATATATATATTATTCTAAATTATTATTTAGTATAAGAGTTATTTTTATCATATAAAATATATATTTAATAAATATTTAAATAATTACACATATAAAATATAATTATATATTATATATTATATTTTTTAAATAATTATATTTTTACAATATATGCATATTTATCTGAATATGTCAACAATATTTCTGTAATATTTCTGTAATATATGTATATTTACCTGAATATTTTAATAATATTTCTACAATACAAATTCATGTATATATAATTTAACAAAATCTAGAATCTGATATGTAACAATAAATTTTAACATAAAATATACATGCTGAAATACAATTTGAAACATAATCTGATATATACATTTCAAAAACATATTATTTGAACAAGTCTACCAAAAAATATCGGTAACAACTAAGGCCCCTACATGTTTAACAGTACAAATTATTTGATAAAATACAATCTTCATCCTAGTGGAAGATTAAATAAGCCCGCAATGAGTGTCGGATCACGTATGTATTTCATATACACTACGTTCATTTCACTCGCAGATAATTCAAGAATTTCAGACAATACAGTATATAATTACGCCATTCGTTGCTCATGTGTGTTCAAGCTTTTACTCAATATTTCACCGAGCTTGTTCATATTTGTGCTCAATAGATCGGCTGCTTCGATAATACAATCAGATAGTCTGTTGATATCTACACCAGCCTTTCGTTTCCTTCCCTTGGACGTCGCGGATGCACCTGGAGTTGTCACGTGCAGTACACTTTGACTAGTATAATCATTAGTGCCGAGTAAGTTTTCGATCACCAATTCTTCAGCATCATTCACGCTTAGTTGCTCGTTATGTGGTTCATTGTTTGGAGCTCCTTAAAGATGTCCTTGGCAGTTTGTGCATCTACCCCTGTTACACGGTCTTTGCTATAAATCATTGATAGGTCTTTAAAATATGAAAATGACTTCTTCCTCCAAATAGCAGCTCCATTGTGACACTATATTAATAAAATATATATCTTTTAAAATTTAAGCATAATATAATACAATTTATATAGAATAACAACTCGGTTATGTACACAATAATAAAATTTATTCGCAACAGTAATGAACTGCATTTAGAAGCAGTTTTAACAAATTTAAACAACAGCAGTTTTACAGCACACCAAAAAAATAAAAATTTCCTGAGTACAGTTTTGTTGACCAACACACAAAACACACATTGCTCACTTGCTCAGCACACACACAACTACACACACAATCTGCTCATTTTCACAGCACACACCCACCACACACACATCAGTACACAATACAGACACTGCTCACTTTCATGGCACACACCCACTACACACACAACACCCACGCACGCCTTATTTTCACGGCACATACAACACACCCATCAGCACACTTGCTCAGCACACACACACACAACTATACACAATCTGCTCATTTTCACAGCACACACCGACTACCACATTCACACACACACCTCCACATTCACAGAATAACAACTCACCCTATATTCATACACACACCTCCACATTCACACGCACACAGCACTCAGTTATGAATGTGAAAAAAACCATGCTAAAATAAAGTAGATTATCAAAATCAGAATATAGAACATGTAATTCAAGATGTGTATGCAAATTTAACAGAATAAGTAGCCAAAATTTACCGATATATATGCATTCCATACATGTTATTCTACAACAACCATCTTTCATGCATCATCCCATCCAAATTCGGAAGTATTCGTACCCCTTATCATGTCATATACGACACTCCAATCCTTTTTCAAGATCTTTATTCTAGATGCAATATGTGGAGTTGATTTCAAATTCAAATTTGACAGCTTTTGTTGTAAAATCATTTCCAACTCATGTAAAAAATCCGAGTTGAAACCATTGTCAATATTATGTGTACTAATATTATATAACTCCACCATACTAGCAACAATAGCATCATCTTCATGAAACTCCCATCTTCTTCTGATTTTCTTATTAGAGGCTGACATGCT
This sequence comes from Nepenthes alata, assembly GCA_028571085.2. Taxonomy (NCBI): domain Eukaryota; kingdom Viridiplantae; phylum Streptophyta; class Magnoliopsida; order Caryophyllales; family Nepenthaceae; genus Nepenthes; species Nepenthes alata. Next base: position 8,142 of record JAOVVI020000144.1, read on the forward strand.
TAACATCGTAATTAAGAATAAGTACAACCAAGAAGCAGAAATTAAAAAATGTTAGGCACCGAGTTAAGCGTATTCGTCATTAATAACAGAATTGATGATATCTAACAACAAATATAAAATTGACACTACTCAAAGCGAATGTGTCAAATATATCATTCAATCATATTCCCTTTCGTTGAACATAGCATTTGCCAAATTATTCCTAAATGTAATCCAACTATCAGTAGGATCTAGTTGTGTTATTATATCCGCATTTTCATGTAATGAATCCTCTTGAAACATGTCATTGTGTTTATCCTCAATAGGATCATAACCCATTTTATTTCTTATAAAATTATGCAGTAGACAACAAGCAATAATAACTCGGTTGTGTGTTCTGACAGGATAAAATAATGAACTTTTACGGATCTACCAACGCATTTTCAGCAATCCAGAATACCTTTCGATAACACTACAAGTAGCGGCATGTTTTATATTTGAAGAATTCCTTGGCCGTTCTTGGCTGATAACCTTGACGCCATTCATTTAAATGGTATCTCTGCCCCCTAAATGGTGCAAGAAATCTATTGCAATTTGTATATCCCACATCAACCAAGTAATAAGTACCTATACGAAAACATGTGATATCATTACGTAAAATAATCTTATTGTAAAATATTATGATAGATTCGATAATCTAAGACCTCATCGTTTGAAACTTTTAATCCATACCTTCTAGTTAGTGCATCTCATAAAATTCTAGAATCTACTGCAGATGCTTCCCAACTAGAGATGACATATATAAATTGCATATCGTGGGTACATACTCCTAACACATTTGTAGCTATATTTTCCTTTTGAGTTTGATATTTAGGTTTGTCTGCAACAGGTACCCTTATTTTTATGTATGTTCCATCCAAAGCACCTATACAGTCCTACAAATACACATTGATTCAAAATAAGTGATCTAGTACATTTGCCTTGTAGATATAATAATAAATATATGAAATAATTATCATATCGGGAACCACTTTCATCGCTTGTCTGTGCAATTCTCAGAAATAGGTTCCGGCCGTCTAAATAAGTGTCCTTACATACATATTGTTGCAGCTAATACATTATTAAATATTTTACTCACCGTCTTACTCGACCTTTGAAAATTATGTGCAATCACCCTATTTTTTACATGATGCGCGAGAATGTGCAAGAAGATTGCCACTTGCTCATTAACTAGCATGTGTTTTGATGGACGAAGTGTCCCCCAATATTTATTAACGTCTCACACAATTTGAAAAATACGAGCCTATTCATTCTCAATATGTTAATACAAGTGATATCGTTGTCATGTATGACTTTGTTGATGTATTCTCTTTTTTTTTATAAAAGTCAAAGTTTGTAAGATCTCATGACTGTAAGTTTTGGTTGTCCAATAACTGCGGTTGCATTCAAGACACATGAAAACCACCAAATGGTAACGTAAATTTCAATGAATTGCATAACAACAACTATCTTCTTTTTCTTCTCCTCGTCAGAGAAATTAAAGTGTAATTGATCAATGAACTGTAACAAATCACAATATATGCAAATATAAGGAATAACGCCTTTATTTCAATAGCCCAGCATATATAACATATACAACAGAATCATGAATACAGAAACAGCAAAATCCAGATGCAGCGGTAACAGCAGATAACATATGGAACAAATATATTTGCCAGGAACAAATGAACAAGGAGGCAAATGGGCAGGCGCCTGCCCATTTGCCTCTTGAATTTGCCAAAATGGCCGGTCAATAAGTTGGCCGCCCAATGAGGCAAATGGGCGCACGGAATTTACCAGTTGCCTACAATGTCATGGTGTATATGCTGCCTGTTGTTGTTGATCAGCCATTTTGCACTTTTAGCCGATCAACGAATGTAAGGTAAATACATGAAAATTTGCAACAAATTGAAAGCAGAAAGAAAATCTGAAAACGAATATGAAAATCTGGAAACGAAAATGCTAAAGGGTTCAACACATGTAAACAGATACACTAGAAACAAAAACATAAATTTGGAAAAATTTTGACTACGGCTGAAATGATTTTCCAGTTTGGAAACATAAAACAGAGGCAAATATTTTGAACTAGGGTTTCGCACAACCCAAATAATCAAAACCCATACATCGAAATGCTGTTTCGCACATCCCAAATACAGATTTATTTGAGAAATTTTTCATAAATCAGTAATGGCAGACGGCGAAATCAAATTTTAGGGTTTCACATAAATAAATAGAACAAGGGACTTTTGAACATTTACCTTCCGCAAATCTTTAATGTCAAGCTTCCGAAGTAATGGAGAGAAATCGGATTCGAAGAGAACAGTTGAACCAGAAGTAGAAGAAGCTCGAGAGAAGGTAGCGAGCGTAGGGATTTCGGAAACATCTCGAGAGACGATTGCTACGAGGGATAAGGAAATCGCAAAATGAGGCAGAAATTGATTAGGGCAGAGGGTGTTTTTAGAATATCAAATTAAAAGTGTGGGAATATGAATTCCGTCTCAACCGGGAATAAATAATACCCAGTATTTGCACGGCAATTGTTATTTCAAAAAGTTGGGAATTAGTATTTCTAGAGAATTATTATTCCTTCCCAAATCAGCAACCAAACAGTGAAATTTTTATTTTACCGGGAATAATGAGGGAATAAAATTTCTATTCCCTGTAACCAAACGCGCCATTTGAGTAAAATCAATCTGAAGTTAGAGAAAGACTGAAGGAAAAAAAAAGGAAGGTAAAGAAAGAAAAAGAATAGCAACCTAGGAAATCCACCTAGAGTTGTGACTTTTTGAGAAATTCAGGCACAATAACCATAAAATCCACATGGCCCAGAAAACAACATGCTAAATTTTAAGTATTTTCCTCTTTGGAGGAATAACTTACAGTTATATATGGACAAAGGAGTCTAATTTTACTGGAACTTAACTTGGAAAACCAGTGTAAGAGTTAAACATGACTTGGTAGTAAATAACTTCCTATTTTCACTTATGCTTCTTAAACTGTCAGCCAAAAAAAAAAAAAACCTACCAAAAAATATAGATAATCCGCTAAAATGTTCATATTGCATGCTCCTGCTGCCAGCAGCTATTGAAAATAAAGCATATGCTATTAAATTTATTTTTCCTTGCTCCCATATCATTGACATCAGGATGATTCATACTAAGAGGAAAAATATTTATACTTTAGATGTTCATATTACCGGGAATGATTCCGGTATTTTGGAAGGAAAGGAATATGACCATTGTTTTGGTACACACGAAATTGACAGACATTGAGCTATTTTTTGTGTTGCTGAAGTTCATATATTTTTGGTGGAAGGGGAATATCCCTCTTCACAATCTCTGTTGCTACATTTTTTCAATACTTTCTCGATGTGATTCTGTTGTCTCTGCTGTATTTTGTTCTAATTCTGTGACATAACTGGTTATAGTGTATTTATCTGATGCGACCTTGGTATCTCAACTAATAAACAAATTATCTTACTGTCAAAAAAAGGATTGAGTTGGGTACAGAGACAGATGGTAGCATGTAACTTCCCATCTCACCATTATTAAAATTAGTAAATATCCTCAAATTAATACACATTACACCATGCACATATATAGACTTGTTTATCCAATAGCTTAATTGAAGATTTCTTTGTTTGTCATCTTTGTTTAATCCAAAAACTTGAGATTCATTTCAAGATGAAAAATGATCATAATAATATTTATGTCTCGATAGTTACTCAAAAAATTAATCATTGAAGAAAGAATAAATAATCAAGATAATTGGAAGAACTCTTATAATTATATGGGAATTGGCTTGGTGGTGGTTATTTAGGCCGGAAAGGATAATATCATGCACCCATGAACATGAGAATGGGAAGAAATTTTATACTCGTCAGGGATTTTAGAAGTATGTTGATGTAAATTGTTTGGTCCAAACCCAGCTGCCCCATTGTTATTCCTTCTACATTTCTTGTATTCTTGTCTTGGGTCATTGGCACGGAGACCAATGAATCAAATAAAACCACATGATTTGGAGCATTTTTTCCCGTCATAATTTGCTGATACCTGCAGTTTTTTCTGAATGACAAGTCTGGCCATTTTTATATTAATTTGCCGCTCTTGAGCTTTCAGTTAAGAATTTATACTAGATGACAATATAAAAGATAATAGTACTTAAAAATGAATTAAGCTTGAAATAATGGCTGTTTCAGGCAGGGCAAGAATCCTTCAGGTCGATCACTAGATCTTACTATCGAGGAGCGGCTGGGGCACTTCTTGTGTATGACATAACGAGGTAAGCCGTTGCATCTGTTTGAGCTTGTCCACACCTGTGAAGTTTCCTATCCACTTAGTTATCTACAAATATTGTGTTATGACCGAATAATTACACTTTTTATCTTCATAGGAGAGAGACATTCAACCATCTAGCAAGCTGGCTTGAAGATGCCCGGCAGCATGCAAATCCTAACATGACAATCATGCTCATAGGTAATAAATGTGATCTTGCACACAGAAGGGCTGTAAGTAAGGAGGAAGGGGAACAATTTGCAAAGGAGCATGGTCTCTTGTTCTTGGAAGCATCTGCGAGAACAGCACAAAATGTGGAGGAGGTAATGCTAATAATGCTTCATGTTTTTGCATACTTGGTGATACTAATTCTCAGTTAAAAGTCAGTGCTGGTGAAGATATTCATCTTGAGTTGCATTAAACAGGCCTTTATAAGGACTGCTGCGAAGATCCTTCAGAAGATCCAGGAAGGCGTATTTGACGTATCCAATGAGGTAGACACTTGCTGGAAAACTTCCCAAGAACAAATAGACTATCTGCTAATGGACATTTTATTAACTTTCTGTTTCATCTCTTTTGACATACAAAAACTATTGAATATTGTGTTTTTGAATTTCTTAGATGCAAAATTGGGTATGTGTGAGATGCATAGTTGGTAGCTGGTCTCTATTAGTCCATAATATAACTGTCATAGGAACTGTGGGTCACAAGCCTATAAAGTTCTTTCAGTACTTATCATGGGTTGTTTGACCTGGATACTAGATGAATACTGGGTTGTTAGCTGGAATTACATTCTCTTTTAGGTCGTGTTTAGTTGGACAGAATTAAGGTAGAATGGAATTTATATTCCCGCGAGAATAGAAATTTTCCCATTTGGTTAGCTTTTGGATGGGAATAATGATTTCCTGGGAATAATTATTCCCGATTTTACGGGAATAACCATTCCCACCATTTTAGCTGTCTTAATTATTCCCCGTTGCTTGGTAATCGTAATTCCCCCTGCCTGTGAACTGTATTTCTATCGCTACCATTTATTATAATTATTATAATAATAATAATTATTCATTATTCTCACCTTATTCCTCATACTATTCTACAAACCAAATAATTAAATACTAATTCCTACTTTATTCTATTCTAACAATCAAATATGAGAGTAATAATTTCAACTCTATTCACATCCTATTTTATTCCATATGAATAATTATTCTATTTTCACTTTATTCCATTCCAGTAACCAGACGTACCGTTGTAGCCTCATTCAATCAGAATTGCAATTCCTTTGTTCAGTTTAAACTTTGGGAGACTTATAGATAAATGAAAATAACTAATACCGAGGGGTGTGATATTTTTTATTCCTAAACTTCAGGGAAATGCAATTCCCAATCGTTCACCAACCACACACCAGCACCACCCCTCTTGCCTGAGGCACCGGCCATCCACTCCCACTGTTGGCCACCTCCGCCCCCTGCCATGTAAAAAACCTAGAATTGCAAATCTCACACCATCAAAATCTAATTCCCAGATGGATTAATTATTACCTAGGCAAACTAAACGACAATATTTATCCACTTTATTCCAAATAACCCTTATTTGTGGTATCCTTGGCAATTCTAAGTGCTCTTATTAAATAAATGGTTATGTTTCTTGTAGGGAAGATTTCTCCACCATAATCGCTAATATATCTTACCTGTGAGCTTTTCTTCGGGCAAATTTTGCAGTCATCTGGCATTAAGGTGGGATATGGGCGTCCACAAGGCTCATCAGGAGCAAGAGATGGAGCCGTCACTCAAAGAGGCGGATGTTGTGGTGGCTGATCAAACATTTAGTCGCCAAAGATATGTATCTGCCTTGCGCATTGGGCTTCTAGTGGCCGGAATCTGTGCTTTCAACTCTGTGTCAACTTTTATTGGCGTAATCTGTACAGATGACTAACTTAAAATAACCCTTTTGGGGATTAAGAAGATAATCTTCTGCTTTTTTCAGTCTTGTTGAATATCTTTGATGATTATAGCACATTGGTGATTGCAAGTGGACCCGAACTAAAGTGATTCTCGATTTCTGCTTCTACCAAAGTTGTTCTCCTTTCAATGCAGTCTGTTGATTTTGAAGGAATGATTTTGTTTCTTTAGTATATGAGATGATTAACCAATCGATTCTATTGATTGGTAAAATTTGCATCGGAAGGGACTGTGAAATTAAGCCTATATCACCAGCATGGCGATGGAGCAACCACCGTTGGTGGGCATCTGCTCTCTCGCTCGCTCTCTGGTTTTCTAGTGTGGAATTTATTGGAGATTTGTCAGGTTTGGCAATTAGTGAACTTTAATCTGAATGTAAATTGGTTGCTTTTGCTTGGTGCGAATCCCTCGGCCAAAATTTATAGCCCCCACAAATTTGTCATCGCAGGACTCAAAACTAGTTATTTAATTCACTTTTTAAAGATGACTTAATTTTATTTTTATCTTTAATTTGAGCTAAATTAGGATAATTTTATATATTGGCATTTTCTACCGAAATTAACGCATTTGCAGAATTGAAGAGCTGACGATTCGCTATACCCAATTTCCGATATTGTCTTGGCATTAAAATTCGGTAAATTTTATTGTACAAATAAATTGAGGAAGGACATATAGTGATTGCGACTCAATTAGTCATAAAATGGCAAAATAAGTAATTTAATTCAAATTTTGAAGTTGGCCTAATTTAATCCCATTCCAATGTGATTGGTACACTTAGTGCAAACGGGGAAGAAAAGCATTAATTTGGCTCACTAATGTCTGGATCTTAACAAATCTCAGATTTGTGATTTCAGCATTACTACAACTTCCCTAGCTAATGGGAAAAAAAGTTTACCCTAACAACATGAAAATTTCAGCAGGTGATCAGGACCGATTTGGATTACTCAAAGTGAATTCTACGTACCGAAGCACGGCACCTCCTCACCAGGATTGAGTGGGTTCCAAACCGAGTCCTCGCCCAGTCAATGGAGAGTATTCTACTCGGTTCTCTCGGGCTCGGGTGTACATGGCATTACACAAAGGTACACCCACAAGAAGAGGATAGGCTGGAAGTAATCAGCCGGGTTGTTTTTGCAAAATAGCTCGGGACTCCAGTTGGGTTCACGCTGAGGGTCCAAATCTCGAGAAGAGTCGTTTTTCACGAGCACGAGAGACTAACAAGAGCCGTGGATCGTCTTCGGGTATGTCTCGTTCCTGAATCAGAAAATGAAAATGTGAAATGCAGATGCATAGCATAAAGAGATCCAATATTTATTTTCTCTGTGCTATTGCTACCAGCAGCTTCTTTACAGTTCTCACAACTCCTAACTAGTGAACAATTTTATTCTCATTTCAAATGGCCACACCATTTCAAATGCATCTCTTGCATTGATTTCCATTGGTACAACCTGGCCGCCTTCATCTAACATTATGCATTCTCATAGCAAGACAATTCATCCATAATGCATTCTCATAAAAATTAGAAGGAATTAGGCTTGGTTCATCCATTATCCATCATTTGGCCAAGTTAGGCCGGATATAGCCTCCACACATCCGGGTCAAAAACCAAAAATGAGTCTGCCCATATATCCACGTCTGGCTGGTTCAGGATTTTTTTTTTTTAAGTATTTTTTATTTGCAAATTCATATTTATATAAAAAGTACCTAACAGTGCCTAACAGTGTGCTCCATACAACATGGTAGTCCTAATGCTTCCACATAATATTTTGAAGTACCTTTTCTATTTCATCTAACCAGCTTAACCATTAACCCAAGAAATTTTAAAATAATCTTTAGCCTTTCTGTCCATATTATCACCTCCCCATCATATACATCTAATGTCTCTGAATTTAAATTCTGTATATTAGGTCATTGTTCTGTTAATTGTAAGACTTTCTGCTACCAAAATTTCCATAAAAACCTTTTTAACTGATCATTTATACCCTCCCTTGTTGTAGCCACCAAAACTAAGCTACCCACAAAATACATGCACCATGGTAAATTATCTCGAATGATTCTAGTTAGCACATCCATATCCAAGGCAAATTGATATTGACATGAGCTAAAACGTGACCACTGGTGCAAGTTAATCGTATCAAAAAACTTTGGTCTCCCCTGCAAGTGTCCTCAAATATGTCACCGAGCCGTTATACACCCCTTATAACTGGGATCTATAGTGTGGAAACTCCCATTTTCACAAAATTCTCCCTAGGAACAGTACAGTATGCATTTTCTAAATCATTGAACACCATAAGGTCCTTCTATCTCTCTGTAGATTGTTTTATCAGGTGCCTCAACAAATAGATAACTTTCACAGTAACTACCAAACATGAATCCACATCAAGTCTCTAACACACTTGTATAATGTATTTAACAAGTTTTCAATCACCTTTTCTCGTAGCTTTACTGTATAGCTCATCAAACCGATACCTTTCTAATCAGTAATACTTTGTATATCCCTTTTGTTTTTCTGTAAATGAGTACTAATGCACACTTTCTCCACTCATCTACAACTTCTTGCTATTTAGGATTTTATTAATCGATTTTATCAATCAATCTAGTTAATCATGTTGTTTCCTTCCTTGCCATAGAGTTTCAATCCTCCACTAAGACATCATCTGGACAAACAATTGTCCCAACTGTCACTATATTCAAGGCTTCTTTAACTTTTTCTAATATGTCAATAATAAGAGTGATTTATGCTTCCTTTAGACTTGCGAACCAAATTGTCCCCCTACTTCCATTAAAATATTGTAGAAGTAGATCCTTTTTCCTTTTGATATCCTCCTTAGCAACAATTACCCACTCCTCACCCATATATTTTGCATGGTTTAACCCTTGTGCTCTCCCAACTCTTGTTTTAGCAAGTTTAGAAGAATCAGTTCTTCCTCCTTTGTGTTAAGCAGCTCACACTAGTGTTCATAGACTATATGTCACTCATTGCCTTCTTCGCCTCTTTTTTAGCACATTTACATATCTCCAAATTCTCATCGTTTCTACACCTGTAAAATGCATGCAATAATCTATCTCAGCTTTGCCTTTTCTTGGACCTCTTCGTCCTATCACCAAGCTTCTTTTGGCATAGCATACTAATTATACATAATATCAAACCTCTCCTTAAAATTACCTTTGAAATCCAAAGTGTTTATTCTCTCTAAAGAAACTTTACCTGTCACCTTTCAAGTTTGACCATTTTTGTTTTGGTCTATTGTGATTTACCATCTTTCTCTTCCATTTATTAACAGGCATTTCCAAAACCGGCAAGCAATGATGTATAGTAAGCCATTTCTGAAAAAATGGTTTTGTAATCCATACAACACCAATGGTCCTATTTCTCATGAGAAAATAGTCAATCTGTATTTTCGATGAACTACACTTACTTGTACTTGAATACCCCTCCATTTTCTTGAAAAATGTATTAATCACTATAAGATCATAAGCCATACCAAACTCAAAAATATCGGCTAGTTTCTCATATCCATCCCCATAGCACAGGTTCCATGCATGTTTTACACCTACATGCATCCTTTCCACTAGCTATTTAGATCCCTATAAAAATTAGCCCTCTTCATGGAATGCCTTGGATCATCTCGTCTAATTCTTTCCCATTTCATTGTCAACTGTTCCCCTTCCTACTCTTGGGTTGCATAAGCATTGAAGATGTTAGGATCGTTTATATTGGAAAATAGTATTACGTTATCCAGCTTCCTTTTTTCTTTTCCATTTCCATAATTTTTCTAGAAAACGTATTCATTATTTCTCATAGAGACATACCAATTTCCATTAGTCATTGTTTATAAATCAATCAGCATAGGATTATAGCCGTTAAGCAAACCACTTTATAGCAAAGTTTAATGTTAATAAAACCAATCATTCTATGCTTGCTAAATTAACGAGTCGAGTCTATGCAAAGTATTATTTCAATTAATTTATAGCTTTATAACAATAGTTGATTGCCAATTAGTCAACTATAGCTATTAATGACACGTTTAATCATAATAGCAATTATTCTTTAAATTACTAACAATATAATTTGTTTAATTTTTTTAGGGTTTATAAAAAAGTTAGGAGGTCATCAAAATGTTAATAAAAGGAGCACATTTTTAGCTCCTCATATCAAATAATGAAACCCTATTCTTCAATGTGAAAAAGATTATAAATTTTAATAACTTATGTAAAATTACTATGTGATTATAATGAGAAAGGGGAAAAAATACAAAAAGGATTATGAAATTTACTCAAAATGTCATTATTTGTTATAAAATTACTTCGATACGGCAAATATTTATACTGACATGGTTTTAGAACATAACTTCTACCATCACAAATAGTTAAAAGATTGGTGTTTAAACACTGAAAAAAAATATTTTTAAAGCCAGAAAAAATCTGAAAACATAATCTTTTCAAGTTTACTAAAATTCAGTTTAAAGTTAAAGGACAGCCAGATTTGAACATATTTCCAGATTATTTACACAGAAAATTTGTCAATAAACAATGTTAGTTTTCCACAATTGAACAGACCCCTAGGTTTCCACTCCTAGCTCAATCTGAACAGCTATAATTATATCCCCTCTTTCTTCACACTCATTACATCATTTTCAATTATTTATCCACAATTATCCCCTCTCTATTTCTAGCTCTCACCTAGCTAGAGTATCTGCTTCCTCTTTTACCCACTTTTGTCTCTTGTAAGCATGCTGTATTGATCCTCCTAATTATAGTACCTACCGCATCCATAAGCTTACCAGACAAAATACCAACACTCAATTTCCAACTGAATTTTGTTATTTTGGACTAGTCTCTTTAGCTGCACCAATCCATGATGCCATAGCTCATACTAACATCGAACTACACCTGGGCAATGATGTAACCGCTCTAACCCATTTAACACCATACTCAAGCAAATCATTGTGCCAAAAGTAGTGACAGCTCAACGGTAATGATCTTGGGTCTCAAATCTATGTCACAAAATTAAACAATGTTTTAAGGTGGTTGTCAACTACCTATCACAACTCTCCTTCTTATAGGGCTGCAGAATTATATTGGCAGTGAAATTATCTTAATCACGTTGTGCACACTTCTCATTAAGGATGGCTTTCAGTTTGTCATAGGTTGAATTTTCTTTCGTAATCAATTTTCTGATGCAATTGCTTCCAACTGCCTGAAAGGACTAATAATTAATGCCTTTATTCTTTATATGCTCAAAACCAAAAAATTGATGAGATCAAATAATCAGGTTTTATGTAAAACTACCATGCAAACACATTGAAAATCTTAAACTCATCATAAGTTTATGAAAGTCAGATTGACGTAATTCTTGCTCTACACAGACTACACCACAGCACTGAAAATGTACTTTTGAATGAAGGGTGTTTGCGAGATGTTTCAAATGATGGACTAATAACCCATTTCAAGAGAAAAAAAAAAACATGAAAGAAAATAGGTAGTCCAAATAAGAGAATCTAAACAAGGGATTGTGCTTAAAATAAATAATTTATGTGCTGAGATCAAATTATCAAACGAGCTTAAAACTGGTTGTAAGACTGTCTAGTGCTTTCGCATGAGCTTAGAACAGACACCTATTTTTGAAATCCTTATCTATTTTACCCATCAAAATAAAATTCTCTTTTTTCCCTTGTGAAATTCACTTTTCTAAGGAAGCTACTGTTTCAAGGTTTCACTTCACCAACGTTTTCCCCATTAAAACAAGGATAGGTTCAAGCATGACTTCATTTTTAACCTACCTCCCTAAGCATAAAATTTTCCAATATTAGTAAACACTGCACACATTTTGCAGAAAGTTGCAGGAAAATATATTGAGAAATTTTTAATCTACGATGCAGCACCAAGAGATTTGAACTCACTTTTAAGCCATCAAGGTATGCTTCCACGGCAGGGAGAGAAGGAATAATATTCCGGGCATGCATCAGGTCCCACAAGTAATTAGCAGTCGTATATCCACCAGTCTGAGTGAGCAAACGTCAAATTACACAGCAAATTAACGAAAGAATATCTTGAAAGAAACCACAGAAAACTACACCAACCCAAATAGAAACATAAAGCAGAAAGGCATTTGAAAAAAAAAGACCTGACCTTTTCACCAGCTGCTACAAGGAGGAGATCACTACCCATTTTTTGGTTCAAGAAGAAATTTCGGGAGTTCATATTTACCTGCATCAAGGCAAAGAATGAAATAAAATTGAGATGGTGTATTGATGAAATTGCAAAACCAAGCATGAAATATTCAGCAGCAGCATACCAGCGTTTCTTGAGCAATTTGCATTCCCTTGGAAGTATGACCAACCATTGCTCCCTCAGCAAGGGTCTGCATTAAAGCAATCACTCAAGTCCAAAAGTTGAATGATTTTTTTTTTTTTATCTACCTTTAGGGTATTTACATGAAAGAAAATTAATAGAAAAAAATAGAAAATGCAAGAAAATGAAAAAGAAAATCACCTTCTTTAAATATAAATGTTCTAATATATATATTTTTTATGGTAATTTTTCATGCAATCCAAACATTAAAAGTTTGTTCCTTCAATTTTCGTTTCATTTCCTTCAAACTTTTTTAGATCCAAACAATACCTCAAAGTCCAGGAATAATTGTGTCATAGTAATCAACGTCCATATCCCAAGCCTACTGGGTGAAGAACAATACTAGGCAAGTAGTGAAGTATTGATATCCACTTTTCAACCTCAAAAGTTCCAGAAACTAACAGCTTAGAGAATGGGATCTAATACCATAACAAAATGATGATCAACCCAATGCCAATTCCAGAATTTATCACAACATGTCATTTAACTAAAACCTACAATAAAGCAGGTATTGGTGAATAATTCACAAGTAATTTACACGTATTTCTTTAGAGTGAATTATTATTCTAAACTGTAAAGACTAGTATTGTCCCTTCAAAGATATCCTACTAAAGCTTCTTTTAATGTAATACATTAGCAGCAGACCATGATTTCAGTAAACTACATATTATCTTCCCTCACTATCCTCATTTCCTTTTGGGCACAAATTCTAAAAGCCCACCTGTGCATCAATCAAATTATTGTTAAGGTGCAAACTTGCCATTGCAATGTATTTGGCTAAATGAAGTTAAAAATATATATAAAATCCGAGACAACCAATCAAATGTAGTAGAAATCAATGTATGGGGCTTTTGTGCCATATGAGAAATCACATTTTAAATATTGTTTTTTAACAAGAATCAATAATTTTAGCCTTCCAAACCATTTTAGAGCAGTCAAACTACAGGTCTAGCATTCCTCTAGCAAGAACTGTTGTTTCTCATACCTAAAAGAAGAAAAAGAAAATAATAAGAACAAAAAGAGAACAGAAAGAACAATAAATCCTGTTTGGTAATCGCAATAAGGATTTATATTTGTAGCTGCCCAAAACAAACAATAAGATGTTCAATTTATTAAGATATAGATAATAAGATGCCCAATTTATTAAGATATAGAGAGTCCGGTTAATTTAACTGTTAAATGCCCTGCCTTTAAAACAATGTGCCACATAATTAACAGTATACATATTAATCTCCTGTTGACAAATATAAGATGAAATTGCTGTTATAACAACTAATCATGTAAGATAATTCCTTGTTATAGCACCTACCACATACAGTTCAATCATTGGTGGTTTCCCAGAATTCATGTAATTCTCAAAAACTTTAACACCACGATCAATGTCTCCAGAATGTAGGTAGCACCTGCCAAATTGATCAGTTTAACACAAATGAATAAACTTCAGGATCCTCATAATGGACCTTTCAAACAAACAATAAGAAGATGCAGAATAGGAACACAGACTGAACACACAGCTGCCGCTGTCTAACAAATTGAAACATAGATGATAATTCAGTAGTAGTACCAACAATAGATGAACATTATAACACAGACAAGCAAATGAAGTAAAGTTCCTTAAGATATCAGGCACACATCAGCACAGAACCCTGAATGGTTGAGTAAACTGAGGCATTAGCATTACAATTGTAAATTGATTTACTAAAAATGAAAGGGTTTTTTTTTTGGGAAAAAAAAAATTCTTGTGACCATATCAACCGTGAGTAATATAATAAAATTTAAATATCTTTAATTATTTATTTACTTATTTGAAGAGTTTTAACTAAATTTTAACAAAATTATTGTCAATATCATTCTAAATCATTGAAAAACACCACAAATTTTTCATTTATGCATGTTTTAAACCTCTAAAAACATGTGGATTTATTTTTTTTGAAAAGATCTACATATATTAAAAATATGTGCATTTAAACTTTCACGAACAAAGCAAAGCAAAAAAAATTGATATAACGATATTTGAATTATCAGACAATATATATATTTGGCTTTCAACATGCCATTTAACTACATTATTAACACATTTTATTGAAAAAAGGGCTGGATTTCTGTATATAATTGGAATATTGATGGAGGATGATCATGATCAATGACCAAAAACATATTTTAAACGTTTCATTTAGAAACAAACTGGTCGAACTAATAGAGCAGATGCCTATTTGTAAGCTTGCATCAGTCTGGAGTCTGGACAGGTGACAATTAAAAAAAATCTAACAATACTAGAAATCAGCTACCCTAAGACTAAAAGAATCTTAGAAATACCCCATTCAAGGAAAATTTTCAGAACGTGGTGCTCCAGCTATGAGTGGGTCCAGGGAAGGTCGACAACTAATAGACATGGATGAAAATATCAGTATTAATATCAATATTGGTCGCGACAGTATCGATATTGGATATATTGAAAAATACTTATTGGTATCAAACATTTTGGAAAGAAAAAATTTTAAAAAATCATATGCTGATAGAATTATATCAGATGATATATCGAAATATATCATCAGTACAACATCATATTACAGTATTGTCACAGTATCAAAAAATATCGGTATCAAAAGGCTAAATACTGATACATATGGATTGATATTTACATATATGCTTTCAGGTCTCCTATACACGACTTTACATAGTATTATTCAAGAGGTTGTTTCCACAAACTAAAGCCATTAAAATACTAGCTAGTTCCTAAGGCAATGAACTTGAACTCAAGCCACTTGTGCCCAATCCTCATGTGTGCTAGTGTATTTATCAGACTTCATAAAAGCTAGTCGAGGAACCTCTCTTGTTCTCCCTACTCCTCATCCTTCCTGCCAGTATAATTTTTGCTGTCTATTTCTATGATGACACAGGCACATACAACTAAAAACCTAGAGAAAATGATATCCCCCTTTGCATGCTTTGCTGGAGAGTCAAGTTTGTCTTTATCGTAACCCAAAATAACCTTGGCTGATGTCAGGAACAGGAGCTGGTGGAGTTCAGTGTCTCCAAACAGTTCTGGTGTTGCTCACTGGTTGTGAGGGTCTAGGGTACCTTACAAGGACAACCAAGATTACGCATTGATTTCTACAGACAAGGTATGCTATTCACAATAATGCCAGCAACCAGCACAAGTCCAATGAAGTCAAGATTGCACATGGATCAGAACATAGAAAATTGCCAATAACATACATGCTATCAAGTCCTCCTTGCTGTAACGTTGACCAAAATTGGAGGAAATTTCTGAATCAACTATAAGGTTTTTCAATATTTGATTGCCCACTCTGAGGATCCAAAAAAGAACAGGTAAGGATGCTTTCCAAAAGAATGACCTTGTCTCTGATATTATATTTACTCTTATGTACTTCAACCAGTCGAAGAACAAATTCCTGAATTCAATTGTGAACTGCAGTACTAGAAAAAGAATGAAAAAACATAAATTTGACATGGAAGCCTTAATTGTAGTTGCTACAATTCACAAAACCCCCATGCATAACGCATACCAAATGTTGTTTTTAATAATAATTTTCATGTAAAATGGCATTTGTCTATGTAACACATATCAGCCCCAGGTATGTCACATAATGAACTCAGTCACTATCACCTTAATTGTGGTCTCGTAAAACAGAAAACTAAAAGTATAACTTTCCTCTTTGTAAAAGTTCAATAGTAGGCCCAAGCTGCTCCCCCTTTCCATTTAATTACTAATAAAATCTCCAGATTCCAAAGGAGCAATAAGACCATCAGGCAAATGAACCAAGAGAAGATTCAATGACATGCTTGCAGAAAAATAGTAAAATGGCAAGTCCAAGTAAAAATCTCTGAGCTCAAGCAAAGCTAAGCATAGCAAATCTTGATTCCGCAAAGTGAGTTCAGCCTGATATTGAGTTCCTTGTAGTTTGTCAAAATATAAAAAGCACATTGTGCTTGTTACATGGAAATAATTTTAATAGGTTATTCCATAATGCTTATACAGTTAGCATGCCCTAATTAGAGGAGAAGCATGTATTGTTTAATTGTGTTTTTTTTATTTATTAATGGTGGCAATTGGCAAATTGGTTGGGCAAGTTGGATTTAGATTGGATCAACTTAGGTTCATGTCAGTTCAGATTTCAGTTGCTAATAACTATACCCTACCTCTAAAGTAGTGTGCCTCGGTCATGGTTGACTTAATCTCCATTTATTTTCACAATTTAACATATATAACAAAATAGTAATGGGTTTGGGTCAAGCAGATTGACTTGGTCTCTGTTCTTCATAATTTAACTTTTATAACAAAGTACATATCACACATTAGAGAAGCAAAATACACAGTATTGGACCAAGAAGTGATAACAAAAGATAATAAGATTACAGTTTGTTGGGAATCTTATGCAACTCATTATAACAATTTAATACAGCATTAGGAAAAAAGAATTTTCAAGGTAAAACTTTATATACTCTAATCCTGTATCACTTTATATATTTTTGACCAAGTACCATATTCAAAAGCTCTATAGATATTCTAGTACAACTGAAATAAATATTTTAATTTATTAAAGCTTCTGTTTTTTTATGTGAAAGGAATTGGAGTGAACTGAAATAATTGTATTTAGGTATTATAATATGGGGAAATGAAGAAAGATAATAGAAATGTAGAAAGATACAAAATGGAGGAAAGTTTTCACCTAAAAGATTTGTCTCCAAAATGGAGGGAAGTATAGCTTTAGTTTTTTAATTTACTTATTCACCCAATATAAAAGTTCCATGAAAACATCATCAACAATTAGTAATAATTTCAGTTCTTGTGTTTCCTACTATGTATCAAAACAGCATAAAAGGAAAATGCATTTTAACATATTTTCATTTACCTAATGTTGCTTACTTTCTTTTAATTGTCTATCGCCTTCTACCTAGTATTCTAGTGCTCTAATAATTTCACTAAAAATGATTAGTGCTCTCAAAATACTTATAAGAACAATGTTATGCATGTCCTTATTACTTTCCAAAATAAAATATTTGCATTATTGGTGAAGTAGATTGCATGTACCTATGCTTTTTGTCAAAATAAAAAATCCTTAAACACTATTTTCAATAGCCCTATGAATTTTATTGGTTTCCACTACTTATCATAAGGAAGACAACTTTACGCCAATGAATTGATATTCAAAATAAATTCATCCGGGGTCTCCTACTTCATCATCTTTCGCCAAACCTATAATCTAAGCACAAGAACTCTTTGCATAAATAGTTTAAAACTACAGAATTCTTACAACAATCATTTATGTAATAAGTATAAAAAATGAATAGTTGAATTTTTCAGCTCATTCAAGTCACCCAAACCCAGCCCAAATTTTTTAGCTTATTTGGATTCAAGTTATTTCGAGTTCAGATTTATAAAGACACAACCTTAACCCTATATTTCTGGGTGGGACAGGATGGGGTTGGTTGGTAAGGTAAAAATTCACCACCTCTACTTTTGATCTGTAAATTTGAATATAAATAGCATTTGATGAAAGTCTCTGTTCATTTGCAGAGCAGTCCAATCACACTAGTAGTAATGTCAAATTTCATTGCATTCATTTTGTCATTTCCTAGTCTTCACCAAGAGTGCCAACTGCCAAGAAAACCTTCTTCAAATAACAGAGCCCCCTCATCTTTACACTCAGATGTATCCATGTAATAAGCAACCAGACACCCAAACAACAGGAAGTTCATTCTTGCCCATGTGACTGAAAAAGGAGTATACTAAGATCCTGAGGCAGCTTATGTACTGAACATTTAAAATGTCCTAAGAATACCATACAGTAACAAACTACATGGGGCAAATTAGAGGCCTAAGCAAACAAGAATTCATTAAAGGATCACTAGATTAAAAGGTAAGAAAGTATAAATCAAAACAATGCTTGAGCTCCGGTTGAATGGACAATAGAAGACTTCATAAACAAAATACAAAAATGGATCTACAAAGTGTTACAGTATAGACATAGCATGAAACAGAGCAAGAAACCCATCAGCCTCTTCATGTCATAGAATGAAAGGAGTATGTGAGGACATCCAACACAAAAATTCCCAATTATCTATTGCTGAACAAAAATGTTAAAAAACCACAATAGATATGATCATTAGACCATGTACTCACCAAAAGCAAAGACAAATAAAATACCTATGACAAATACTGCTAATATTTTTCTTTCTTGAATGTGTGTGATATGCATTTACATATAAACATGTAGTATCAGGGTGGTATGACAGGAAATCCTTTACCTCATAATCTGCAATGTAATGAAGACATCAGGAGTTTTATTATCCTTCTCAAGCATCCCCAAGAGTGTGTCCATAGACTGCAGCAAGACCAAACCAATAGAACTTAATAATTGACACAAGTATGAAGAACCAAAATGGCTTATTTCAATGGCACACGGCCAACATGAAACATGAAACTAAACTCATTATGATTATAATAAATTGGTTAATCAAGGATATTTGGGAATCATCTCTATTGATCAAGGATATTTTGAAAAGGCAGTAACTAGTCTTCATCCACAGACAGGGACCACAAGGGGGCAGGATGGTAACTGTATCCACCTAGAAAACTATACCTTTTATCTGACCATAGTAATAACTAATGACTGCAATAGGCATTAATCCCTCTACCTGCCAATGAACTATCCGTCCTTGCCCCATCTCCAATTTGATACCCAATTATACACAATTCATCCTTAGTAATGAAACTAACTGACGTGAAAACATGTTGCAACCATTAAAATGGGTTTCAAAAAATTTTGATTCATTATGTTTTACCAAGGCCTAACTTCGGAAGTAATCAGACTCAACCTCATCATCTAAGTTGTAGTAATACGCAAGTGTGAGTGTCTTAGTTTTGGCTTATTAAATAAGGTGCAAGTATGAAAAGAAAAACCACACTAACATGTTAGCAATGGCTTTAGTTCAGATATGTACACGTATATACAAGTTTATTAGATGCAAAAACATCTATATTTACATAGGTAGTTGGTAATATGCAGATGACAACAAGAGAGGGAGGATGAATGCAGGAGGGGAGGAAGAGAAGAAAGAATGGAGATGAAGAGGGAGGAACAGAGAAAGAACAGGGTTTTTTAGTGGGAATCCATAGGAGAGAAGGTAATAAGTCATTCTCTAGAATCATCAATTATCTCCATAATAACATGGCTAGCACATGCCCATATTAATAGACAGCCCAAGACTTGAAAATCAAGTAAACGCTCCTAAAATAACCATAATATAATAAGAAAACACAAAACTAGTTAACACATTAAGACTCTCATAACTAATTAAAAATAGACCCCATACAAAATATCCTAATAATATACCTATCAAAATACATAAAAATATGAGTTCCCAAGGAAACACCAAATATTCAAAATCTAGAATCGTTCCTAAATTTTGGCCTTCAACTTGTATATGCAGTCCCTATCATTCTTTTCCCCTTGTAAAACAGTCATACAGAGGGTAATTTCATTCCTTGACATGGGGGAATAAACCGGAAACATTGGAACTTCTGTATCCACATCAGTAGTGGCAGTAATAGATGAATAGACTAACAGGGCAGATTAGAGCACAACAGAATCTGGACAAATTCTAAAATTTTGGGCTACAGTTTGTATACATTTTCCCTCTCATACAAAGTTCCAAACTACATGAAGCGTACTTAGTAATCTAAGCAAACGAATATAACAATTCTTTTTCCTAATTCTGCTATCATAAAATTGTTTTTAAATGAGCCCATCATTGGCTGCAAATGACTCATTTTATCAACCTTTTCAACCTTGGTTCCCAACAGTAAGCTAGAAAGATTGAGAATGAGAATCATCTTGGTTGATACCCCATGATGGGGTAGGGACAACATTGTTGATAAACATGATTAGAGTAAGATTACCAAAAAAACCTACTCTTTTGATGCTTTTGTTATTGCATAGCTGCTGGCAGTTACTACGAGCGAGGTAGGTTTTGGACATGTTTAATTGAGCATACTCTCATAGGAGGGGCCCAATTTTTGGAGAAAATACTTAAAAATATTCTCAACTATTATCTTTTTTTCCAGTGTTGTCTTCAACTATTATTTTCCCAAATTTTATTCATAGTTTTGTGTCTTATTACCAATTTTATACTATGCAAAAGCCACTGTGAAATCTAGGGCTAGAGCAGGTTGTGAATTGTGGTTTAAAGGTGCTTAATTTGAACAATGATGGATTTAGTGATGCTTTAGCATGGATTGGATTTCAAAATCAAAGAGAACCAGAACCTAAGGCCTGATGAATATAAGGCCTGTGACCAGGATTCAAAGTGAAGACTTTCAGTAAGAGATGATTTAGAAAAGAAAAGAAGAATGCAGAAGATAGTAACGTGGGAATTCACCTCAGATGAGGGAAAAATCTATCTTCACATCATTAAGTCCACAAGGCCAAAAACAATTGAGTCAATAATTGGTCAAACTCTTTATTACTCATCATTCGTGTGGAAAGTAAAATAGAACAGTTGTTCCTATGAAACATATCTTAGTTAAAGTCAATGCCTAGATGGTTTAGTTGTCTAATTGGACCAGATAATCGAAAAGTGAAAACCATAGGTCCAAGCAGCTCGACAGGTGTCAATTGATAGTGTAAACCAATTGATTGAACTGATTCAATGAAAGATGCGTGAATGGACTGCAAAAAAATGATGCAACATTTGAACCATAGTACATTTCTAGAATTAGTACTATACCCAATCACTTCAAATCTTAACTTCATCATGAACTGCCAGCCAACTAGTAAAATTCAGCATCAACACAACACTTTAACTCTTCAAAGCAAAGGAAAATATAAGATTTGGGAAATAGCTTAGTCCGACACATATCTCCAACACTTGACAAGCTGCAAAAGAATTTCAGGAATTTTGTACATTATAGCATGTAAGCCATATATTGAACTGGTACTATTCTTTCCTTTCAGAATGAAAGGTTTGCTCATGAGACTTAGTCTGGACATCGCATTCTATGACTGTGAATAACTCTAATTCTAAGAATTAAATTCAGTGTCAAATACCTATGCAGTAAATGACTAGAATTCTAACAATTAAGTTCAGTGTCATATACATAATTGAAATGTCAATTAAAAAAAATTTTGCATGTCTTTGTGGGTGATAAAATTGTCATTAATATTTAATTACTCGTGCGTTTCCAGTACTTAAAATCACTAAAAATCCTGATCTAGTGAATTAATACCTCAACCAACGGGATAACCACTTTGATACAAACAGATATGGTTCAGATTGTTATCTTAAGAAAACTTCTAAAGCTAATTCAAGACTTGAGTCCCAAGCAAAGGACTTAACAAATAGACTTCAAATGACCACTAAAAATGTACCCTAGATAAGATCTATTAAAATTATATTTCAAAAAAATTCAAACTATATCAATGACAAATCTGGTCTGTGATATCCTTTCTAAAAGCAATTACAAGTAAAAAAGCTTGATTTGAAAAGCTCTTAACCAAGCATTTTCTTAAACCTCGCATTGCATGTATCACTTATCAGGATATTACATGCATTTAATATCTCCATCAATCTAATATTTCATGCAAAAATACCAGGAAAACTGGAACATTGAAGCACACATAAATTAATGGAAATACCATATGGGAACTTAATAAAGATGAACATACAAATATGGAACTTAATAAAGATGAACATACAAATATAAAACGATATAATAAAACTAGTTAAATAAAAAATACCTCTACATTTCGAAGATCTGCAAAAGCGTGAAATCCAACATGATAAACAGTTAGTTGCCTATTCAAAAATCCGCCGCGCCTATGCACATATTCGGCAGTGGGAATATTATACAACTCTTCATCAGAAACACCCATCATGACATTTTCAGCCATGCCACTTGGTGTTTCGACTGATGACCATCCTTTTGACTGCTCAACAAGCTCAACAATCTTTTAAATAAAATAATTGTGTTAGGCGCATACAGGAAATAGCAGGATTATACCATACTCAGAGAAATAGGACTTCTAAGTATATACTTTGGAAGCCGTGTCATCTGTTAGAGGTGTCCTGTTCTTATGTGCAGCTATAAGACCAGCATAGCAGAACTTGTTTAAGCCAAGCCCAGCTGCAGTCATATCACGAACAATTGCATAACTGCATGCAGGAAAGCAGGTCAGCTGACAATCTATTCAATTCAAGATAATGCTAGAAATTCCGCAGATACGAGTTATAGAAGGGTAGTAGCAATAGGTGTATCACCATTCAGCAATGACTGCCCTTGGCATATCAGAAGCATCATCTTTATACTATTCACACCCTCACAGAATCGACCATTATTGTGCCATAGAGCTATATTTAATAACTAAATCAGATATGTGATTGGTAGAAACAAATATGTTGACCATCTTATTCTTATAAAAGGAGATGGTCACAAAACTGTCCTACAAAATCATAACACACAACCCATAGTTAAATAGATAGAGAAATTCATACACTCGATCTAATCTTCCGGTCGCTGCACATGCATTGAGTAGACAGATGTAGGTTTGCCCAGTTGGTTTCACTTCGTTTCTCTTCATTTCTTCAAGGATCTTCAATTCAAGAGGGAAAGCATTTCTATCAGAACAACATAACTCCCTTTGGCAGTATAATCAATGTTCTGATAGAGAACAATGGATTTGTATCAAAACTACAAGATTGTTGAGACAAAGGGAAACATACATGAATTGCATATTCTGAATTCTTGCATTTTCCACAGGTCGAAATTAAGAAATTGCACAAAGCCACCTAAGAAAGAAATCAAAGGTTG
The DNA here is from genome assembly GCA_028571085.2 of Nepenthes alata. Taxonomy (NCBI): domain Eukaryota; kingdom Viridiplantae; phylum Streptophyta; class Magnoliopsida; order Caryophyllales; family Nepenthaceae; genus Nepenthes; species Nepenthes alata. The sequence continues at coordinate 31,583 of JAOVVI020000144.1, forward strand.
TCAGAAGGAGAAGACAAGTGAGAAGGAATCAACAAATTGAAATAATGTCACTGGGCATAAATTTTCTTTATATCCTACTACAACAAAATAAATAACCTCCAGGTACAAAATTTCTGTCGTTTGAGCAAAGATTCTATGTTGCTCTTCACTCTACCCCAAAAGAAACCTAAATTTTATTCGCAACTAAAGAATTGCAAGGAGAGCCTAGGCACAATGATAGATTGTCAATAGCAAAAAAAATGTCCAACCCTACCCCAGACCTAGTACATGTCTGGAACTTCACGCACCGAGGTGTTCTTTGTTCATTATGGTAAAAAACACGAGAATTGCAAGACTTAGTCACAGCTCATGACACCATCTATTGTTTATTCAGTTCTCCTCTGCTGCCCTTTTTTTTTTGGCAGTAAATTTAGCTACTATTGTAAAAGTGCAGTGGGCATGACTCCCCTCATGGATGGGAGGTCAAAGGTTGGAGTCTTCATGGGAGCTCAACCAAATTAATTACCACTCCCCTTGTAACAGTTCAATGGAAAAATATAGAATCACAAATTTGCATAGGTTTTTGCATAGTTTAATTTGCTCAACCAAATCAACAACTCTCCCACCCACCCCCCAAAAAAACAATAAATAAATAAATAAATAAGTGAGAAAAATATGGACTTGAATATCTCAAATCATAAACCTTAGCTCAGATGGCACTATAGCTTGGAGTTTGGCATGTAGGTACTGCTGGAAATCTGCTAATCTGAAATAAGGTACTAACAGCATTGACAAACACGCAAAAAGAATAATTTTATAAAAGTAATAAATTTCATTACCTTTCAATACAGGATTGACATGATTCTAGATCCATTCTAAGGCTCTCAGGATGTAGTTTTAAAGAAAAGGCAAATTTAATATGATTCAAGTTGCGGATTTTAGGAAACTAGTACATAGAATTTTGCTGGAAAATAAATAGGTCAGCTCAGCTAGGCTAAACATGGCTCATTCAAAAATCCTATTGAATTCAAATAAGCTAAGCGAAACGTGACTCACTGGAAAGATGCTGAATTGAAATAAGCGACATGTTAAAAAAAGGAGTACTGAACGACGCCTTAAAATTATGCGCATTAATGAGGTCAGAACAAACCAAACAAGCCTTACAGGATAGCATTTTCATCATGAACTGCATCAAACAATAATGCGGCCAGCTTACGCATCAACACTAACTAGAAAACTACTATTGATCAGAACAGGCTCTCCCTTCGATGAATTTCAACAACAGGCAGAAACTACGAAGACCGCCGCACTAAAATTGGCATCCCTTCCCGGAAAACAGCGTCCCCAACAATAGTATCAGGAATTAAATGAAGTACAGAAATAAAATACTTCACACATACATCAGGAAGCAATCCAATGGCTTTCATTTCGTCTCTAAAGAAGAACGCGTCCTGTAAGCGCGCCCCTTTCATCGTCCCAACAACGAGAGAATGGAACACATCCCTTGTAGGCTGAACTCCATCAAGCATCATGTCGTCATAAACATCTCTCAACAAAAAATGCCTAAACACCGAAAACTCCGAGCTTTAAAGATACATAAACAAACACACACGGTATATTATGCACAATAACAGATTTTAGTCTGAGAGGAACCTCCGCTGGGCAGTGAGAGAGCCAATGACAGTGTTGTACTCGGAAACATTGTTAGCGTAGTTCCTCTTCAGGTAGGCTTCCGTTTGAGCTGCGTAGTAGCGACGGCCAACAGCTCGGAGCAGTGAATTGCGATATCCTAAAAAAAGAGAAAATAGAAATTGTGATATTATGAAGAAGAGAAAAATTCTCATTTTCTCTTTGCTTTTTGATCTGTGTAGAATGGACGGGTACCATTGATTGATTGCAGAATTTTCATGATTTTGAATAGGATACAGAAAAAAACGGATCAGTGTGCGAGGTCTCTACGCTCCCTCTTAAACCCTCGATTCTTCGAATCGACTGCGGACAACGCCGGCGGCCCTACGGACGGCGGCTGTGTGGGACGCGAAGCAGATTTAGAGAAGAGGGGTTTACGGATTTCCTCTCGCCGGCATCGAGTCCGACTCAAAACAGTGCTGTGTTTGGTTTAAAGAAATATGTGAAAAATATGTAAAATTATCAATAGAAAATTAAAATATATATTTTAAAAAATATATATTTTTATTGATTTATATAAATTTATTTTTTTATAAATGAATTTCATAATATTTATTTTGATTTTTTGTAATTTTTTACTTTTTTTATTTAATAATCCATTAAATAATAATGATTATTTAATAATCATAATAATTATTTTTTAAATTGTATACCTAAGTAAAAGTAGAGTTACAATTTAATAAAAAAATTAAAATAATTAGTTTATATAAATGCGGTGAGTATTATAATTAATATACATAATTAAAATAACAAATAAGTTTATTTGTTTGATTTTTTTCAAAAATATGAAACTATGGCACAATATATTATAACAGGCACTCCTAATTAGAATAGAGTTGCTGAAAAATAAAATTAAATATTAAACACTTTTTAAAAATTAGAGTTAATTTTATTTAATAATCCTGATTAATTAACATAAAATTTTATATACCGCGTATTACTTAACTCATAACATAAGATAGTAATATTTTTGACTATTTGACTATCATCATCTGATTATATTGAGATAAGTTAGATAATTTATATCATTAAATTTATCAAAATAATTTTTTAAATTTAATTTCTTACTAATTATATAGATTTATTTATTTTTAAATATTACGTAAAATGTCAAATTAAATCATGTAAAATTACCGTTGATTATTTATTTTTTTATGGAATTTCTTTGGAAAAATAAATTGTTAATATCTTAAAAATGGCAAAACAGAGTTTGTCAACTTTACCCCTACAAGAAGGGAATAGACGGAGCTTGCCTCGATAAAGAGCGCGATGGAGATAAGTTGAAAGGCGAAGAGAGCCGTGCGAGAGCTGATGAATTTATAGCGAAAGAGCTTCTGAAAAATCATACTTGCAAACGGGTAGGCGCTCAAATTTTTGAATTTGATGTTCCCCAACCCGCTTCGCCCATGGCTGCTACCAGTACCTCCGACGCAGTAGATTGGGATTCGGACGATTTTGAACTAATCAACGATGATGGGTTCGTCTATAAACGCAAGAAACGCCGCCACGGTCTGCCCTCGTTGGCTCGTCCTCCGGATCCGACTCCGGATCCGGAATTAGAAGAGAAGCAGAGAAGAGAGAGGAAGAGGAAGGCTTTATTGAAGGTGAGAGAAAAGTACGAGAGAGAGATTGGCCACTGGGAACAAATGTCGAACACCTTGCGAGCAACGGAACAGAGTGTTAAAGAGAAACAGAAACAGGATACGCAAGGATTTGAACAGAAAAAAAAGAAGCAGCAGGAAGGGGGAGAAGGAGGAGAGTCTTCTGCGGTAGGGAAGCAAGGAGATTGTGGGTCGTTGATACATGAGCTTCTTTTGCAGGTAATACATGTGCTTTGTTATTTGAACCTCTTGTTGCTGAAAATCGACATGTGAGATCTGTTAAAAAACTTAAAATCAGTTGTTTAGTTGCTGATATTCTTGAGGAAAATGGAAGGAATCTGTGGTTTTTTGGGATGTGGAGAAAATTAGAGTTGAGTTAGTGAGCTAGATTTTGGAACAATCAATTCGAAAATCTGTTTTCATATATATTTAGCTGCCACCTCACCAACATGCAGGAGATCCATGATTTGCCCAAATCAAGTTGGTGAAATTTGAAGTTCTTATTAGTTTAAGTTTCGGCCAGTGTGCCATTATCTAATCTCAGTTGTCGGGTTTAAATTTGGGGAGAAATCCTGTGGAATTTTTTTTTTAAAGTGTAAAATTGTGGCGATGAACTTATGAAAAATGGAGATTATACATTTGTCTACGTTATATAAAAATTTAGAAATCTATACTCTTATTTATGTGTCCCGCAAGGTTCAGGGAAATTGTAAAATTCTATTTGGATAATATCTTTCAGAGGACTCCATGGTTTTACTGAGTCTAATTTTTATACTTGTTCATTGCTAACCAACCATAACATTATTTTCAAAGTCACTTTTTTTTTCCCCACACTTTTAGACCATCACAACCAAGCAAAGTGTTGCAGCTGTCATTTCTGGAGATTATGAGAGTTAAAGTTGAGTTCTTTTGGGTTTGCAGGTAGAAGCACAGGAAGCAATAATTCACCAAGTCACAAATCTTTGTGATGTAGCAGAAGCATTATGCGATGGCCAGGAACAGAAGATGAATCAGTCTTTTATTGATCTTCCAATCTGGGGATCTCCGCGAGAGCTTATGGCATCGCTATGCGATGATTAATTCATCCCTTTGCTCCTTTGGTGGCAGTGGTGGCGGCGGCAGTGGTGGTTGGTGGGTTGTGCAATTAAATCAAATCCCCACCTTCTACCCCATTAAACCACAGCTGAAAATTTCCCCCAGGAAGGTCCACATTGTGAACCTCTCTCTCTCTTTCTTCTTTTCTCGTGTAAAATTTCCTTTTGTCTGGTTTTAACATTGTTAAACCATCTGGTTTGGGCAAAAAGTCTAGTTCATGGAAATGAGGTGCCTAGCAAGTAACTTAAAATTGGCAGAAAATTATCAAATGCAAGCAGCTTTGTCAATAAGAATTTTGGTGTCGAATTCTTGTTGTAAGTGTTCTTAAAATTCTTCCAAATTACAATCACCTTAGCCGCTGCCTCCTCTTGAAGAGGTCTCCAACAAGATTCTACTGAGACAGGACGTATTGTGATGAGGATCTGGCCTCTCCTAGGAGCAACCGTATAGCAGCCAGATGAAGAAAAATAACTTATAGGCCGATGAGTCTTTTTTGTGATGAAGATCTAACCTATATTTATTAGATAGCCTTTTTTTGGTTTATTTATGCAAGATTAAAAGCGCCAATTAAACTTCATTAAGAGTAATTGAATAGACTATTCGAGTCCTCATCATCTCTTGGAAAGAGTTGTGTGGAAGAACAAATTGACTGACTGTTAGAGCTTGATATTCCCAAGATTATTCTGTTCAGCATTCTGATATTTGCTATGAGATATTGCTTGGGCAGACTTATGACTCATTTCTATGATCCCTATTAAGATGTGAGGTTAGTATTCTTCTTTATTAGTATCTTCATATGATTAATTGATAATATATTTGTGATATTCTTTTAATTTGTATGTATTTTATTGTCCTCTCATGAAAAGACTTTTGATGAAATAAAATGTGCCCAAACCTGCCTATTTGTCTTATCATTTTGAAGGTTATTAAGACACATAAAAGGTAGATTAAAATGATCCATATATGAAAAAATATAAGCTAGTCATGGTTGGAAGAAAAGAATGAAGAGTTAGGCCTAGAAAATTTTTGAATAAGGTGGTAGAAATGTTTTAAAATTACTTATACTCTCAAAAACTATAGTATTAAATCAAATTAAATGTCTCAAATTAATCCATATGGTCCACCACACTAGTTGGCTTGGATTTAATATTTAGTTATTATTACTGTCATCTGTCTTATCATTTCTACAGTGATTGGCTAACATGACCTCCTTTAGATGCTCATAATTTATGAGGAGATATGAACAACTGCAGAAGCTGGTCATTCTTTGCAACTGTCCAATTCCACTGCATAGCAAATGGAACAATGGTTAAACTAGGAAGATAAGGGATGCTCTTATGCAGGTTTATATGTCAATTAAAACTGAATGATAGATGTTGGGGGAGAGATCATAAATCAGAGAATCAACACTGTATGACATGTTTGAGAACAAGTAGTTATATGGGTATCCCCCCCCCTAGGAGGGCCGAGGTGCGAGACTCTTAGCCGATGACTGAATAACCCGAAAAGAACACCGACTTTTCGAGCTTCGAGATTGACTTCCCGAGCGAGCTTTGCATACACATTTAGGTGTAGATATGTATTGGGCTTAGTCACATATGTTGAACATCACTTATGTTCAAAAGCTTAAGCCAATGGCATAATATATCTGATAATATGTATTGATATTGAATCATTTGATACAAATATAGGTAAATAATTCTTGAAACAATATCAGAAAATATCATATTTTTGTATATTGATTAATATACTCGATATTTAACTTATATATTGTCTAATGTTTCCAACTTTCCTCTTAAGGTGTCCTTTGACAATATAATCGGAGAAAATAAAGAGAAAGGGATTGACTATTAGCACGATTCGAAACCAATCAAACCCAACTTATAACCTGGTGTTTTAAAACATTTATGAAATTAAAATATTTATTATAAGTTATTAAAATTATTATATTATTGTATAATATTTATGGTGTTGAAATAAATATTATAGCCATATATAAATTCATGCCCAAAGGTTTTTCTCAAAAAAATTTAAATTGGTTTTTCACCATTTACTTATATTTCTCTTTCATTACAAAAGAATACAAAATTTATGAGTGGAAAGATTGCCTTGTTTATAATTTTTAGAAGACATTTTAAATTTAGAAATCATGGGAAGGTTTTAAGACTTCTTCTATGTTCAAATCAGAAAAACCATTTAGTTATTGTATGGTGCTTTGGATCTAAGAAACCTGACCAGTCTGAATTGACAATATAAAAATCTAAATTATATACAACTTTATAAATATATCATTAAATAAAATATTATTAATAAATTTTTTTGACATCATTAATGCCCACAAAATAAATATTTTGTAAATGCAATTCCTATAACATGAGTAAAATAAAATTACAAATAAAAAGGCTGATTCTAAAACTTGTGCATTACAACTTCTAGCTTTGAGATTGTTTCTACTTTTAATTTCTTTAACAATTGCATGATCTCTTTTAATCTACAATAAATTTTTTATTCTGGAACCAATAAAACATAATGATGAACTCAATATCCAATAAATAAATAAATTAATAAAATAATAGAATATAATACAGTATTTTAAATAATAATATTAATATAAATAAATAATTAACAATATAAGATAATTTAATAATTATTTAAAATTTAATAATCTGTCATATCCACAACTCAAATGTCATATGACAACAAATCGTAAGAGATGTAAATTAAATTTCATCAAATTTGTGTACCAACAATGATATAGCTTCTGTCGAACTTATTTTAACAAAGATTTTAACTGTATATATCACTGTGAATCAATTACTATGTACATGTCTCCAATAACAGGGCAAACATTCAAGGAACTGATACTCATAATTTGATAAGCGACCAACTGTATTGTTTCATAATACTTGCCAGTCATAGTGAACAAATATTGACCTCAATCCATACAAATAATATTTTCGTTATTCCATCAAGTAACACAGAATATAAATCGCAGATACTCCCATAATCAACTATAATACATGCCAAATCGGATACAAATACTCAGATCCACAACAAGTCAAATTCAGCACTCATCAGTATAATATCCATCAATATCTCATGTACAGTGTTCACAAAATTATAAACATCTATCCAAATTACCTCAATCTCTAAAATATAGATTTAGTATCGAAAAAGAATAGACCGCACTAAGGTATTATAACCTCTCATTAAATTAAATACTTTAATATTTTCATACGCTCTTCTTAATTAAGCCATAGAGTGCCAGAAAAATTTATACACACTAAAAAAATTACTGTAAAGAATAGACTCTTGAAACTTATCAAGAAAATTTAGGAATCATTAATTAATTGACCAATCTTAAACATTTACCTAATACATCATTTTATGACAATATACAAATCCTACACATCTAGACAAAATCTACCTAATTATTACATGTATATATGGTCACACGTATATATCGACAGCCAAACACGTATAAATATATTATTTTTATTTTAAGTCTATCAAACTCATATTTAAACGTATTAATTTAAAAGGGATTTTAAAACATTACAAACATGACTCAAATGCTTAATAAAATTTGTATAAAATATAAATTTAAAATATCTATTTTCTTATAAACATGTCCAAAAAAGCATAATAATTTATAAGTTATCCGACATACACAAATATACAAAAGTATATAAAGTGTATAAAAAACTAGGAAGATCAAATAAACACATAGAAAACAAATCAAAAAAATATGAAAACTTAATGGTTGTATTGAAAATGCATGAAAACTGATTAACTAATGATTAATGGATCGCATAAAGATTATATTGAAGAACAATTTTAAAGATCGGACTATATATATTTATGATAACCAAGACCAACATATTACTATTTAAGATTTGTAAATTGGCCATTTTTATTTATGCCCTATAAACAGTATCGAATGTTATTTTTTTTACCTGTTGATTGATAAATTCAATCTTCAAATTATATACAATGTATTAGGTCACATCCGAATATAAACCATTAAATTTTCTTACAACATTCTTATTTAGTTAAAATAAAAAAATTTACATTATAAAACAAATATTTGAACATTTTTCAAATCAGGGGAAAAGTAATTTCTTAGTTACATATCATAAAGTAAATTTTTCATCACATATTTGTATAAAAATAGCATGTAAGTCAAATAGCCAAAACTTTTATGATTTTATAACTAATATATCAAATATAAATATAAACCTTTATAAACATTTGAATTTTGTTCAGAATAAATACACATGCAGCAAATATTTCAAAGAGTTAAAAAAAATGGTATGTGTTGAGTTTCAATACCCCATGGCTCACAAAGCACGGCCAAAAGGACTGATACAAGGCCCAATAGGCCTAAGGAGCTAAGTTGTCCGAGACCCCATTTCAGCATAAAAAATTTAATGACCTCAGACTCTCCTATGAGCCTGAATTAACCCGAGAGGTCAGTGTTTGACATAGCAATCTGAGGACTTTCCACGATGAACCGTGGATCCTTCAATGATCAAGAGTGCAGTTGACGTCCAAAAATTATCTCCCTCAATGAGTCTGCGTACTCGCGAGAGGACAAAATACGCAGCTTAAGGACGAGGACTATTTCATGGATGGCCGAGAGCGCCAGCTCGGAGAATTTACTATTACTAAGGAGCACGCAACCTCTGTGACACGCCGCCTCCACAGTGTATAATGACGCTCATGGCATGCCTTGTTATTTCATGACTGACATCAAGGGCTTGCACGACTGACACAATAAGGCCAATCAATGCCGCTGATGGCTTGCCTCCCTACACAGGCCAGTGTGCCTGACGTCGCATAGTCCAATCAACAGAGTAGGTGGACAGGCTCTCACCATACGCCAGCAGCCACATGGACCTCTCTTAAGAAAAAAATCTCCCATTATAAATATCCAACCAAAATACTAAAAAAGGATCAAAAAAAATTCTAAGGGAAGACTAGGAGAGAGATTAGAAGAGAAAGGGAAAACAATCCCGCAACTTATATTTATAATTCCTTCACTCATAGTGAAGTATTCTCCAGGCCTTGAGTCTCGTAATTTTTTCTCCTCATTCAAGGAAAAGATTTTCACGTAAATTTTAGTATTTTATCTCTCCGTCTCTTCATCTTTCCACCCTCACTTATTCGTTGCATGATTCCGTCTGCTGGGACACTCCGGCAGGTGCGTGGCGTCATCACACATCGACGGTGTACGGAGGCCAGAATCTGAAACGCAACAGTATGTATATATATTTAAATAATAATTTAAAAAAAATTAAAAATTTTAAAAATAAACACAAAAATAAGATTAAATTTACTAAGTTTAAACTAAATATTTATTCGACCTAATGTGAGATAGCCTCGAAATTACTTCCATCTCCTCATATCTATGCATTTTCTCTCTTCTCTTTCTTTTCTATTTTCTTATACAAATCTTCAAAATGAGGCAAAGATTCTTATAAAGCAAGATTGGCATACAAGACATATCCTATTATGTCAAATCACAATTGAGCACTTCTTCTGCACACAAGCATAACCTACACTACTGAATTTCATGTGGGCTTCAGCCCTGAGCCGTGGGCCCAAGCCGCTGAGCCGGCATTGAGCCGGCCCACGAGCTGCCGAGCTGAGCCGCAGTCGAGCTGCCATCGAGCCGATTTTGCTGCGTTTTGTTCGATTCATCTTCTTCACCAGATTAACAACCT
>JAOVVI020000145.1:0-41661 GCA_028571085.2 Nepenthes alata
GTAATCCAGGTATGAAACACTAGAAAGCTGCTAAAAAAATCATGAGGTATCTTCAAGGTACCAAAGACTACATGCTTACATATAGACGGACCGATAATTTAAAAGTATTGGCGTATTCCGATTCAGACTTCGCTGAATGTGTTGATTCACGTAAATCAATATCTGGTTACATATTTTTATTTGCCGGTGAAGTTGAATCCTGGCGGAGTGCAAAGCAAACTTTGATTGCTACTTTCACTATGAAATCTGAGTTCGTTGCTTATTTTGAGGCTACAAAGTATGGTGTATGGATAAAAATTTTATGTCTAGGCTTAGAGTGGTTGATTCCATTTCAAGGCCACTAAAGATATTTTATGATAATTTAACTGCTGTTTTTCTAGCTAAAAATAATAAAAGTTGCAGTTGAAGTAAATAAATCAACATTCAGTTTTTAGCCATAAATGAGCGCATTAAAGGAAAAAAATTACTATTGAGCATATAAGGAAGGCGCGAGATTTTTTTAATTTCTTGCTAATTGGGGCTCTCCAACGGTAATATGCACAGAAGGAAGGTGACCGACATGGAAAGCTATTGGCCCTCTCAGAAGAAAATTACCCCGCTCAGCTTGGCAACTAGCATCTGTTCCAAAAGGCAAGCTCGCCAAAAATCACGGAGGGAATCACTCCTTCCAAAGAAGGAAGATCGTTCTCTCAACCGTAAATAAGCCCTTAAATCATCATTCAAGGCACACTTTTAATTACACTGGCAAACGCATACGCTTTCAATTACAGACACAAACTCACGCAACTCGGAGAGACGACCTACTCGAATGCTCACCACAGAGACGATCTTCATCTCTCTGCTGGAATTTCCATAAAAATCTAAGGCATACAACGCGCTTCTGACAGCCGTTCACTGCCTTTCCACCCTCTAGATCCAAGACAACGGCTTTTGGCCTCTCTTACATTTGGAGATCCGTTCACTCCTGTCCTTCTCTCTTTACTCTCAGTTTTCAGTTTCTGTTACCTTTTGATCATCGAAGGTTGTTTACTGACTTGAGCATCGGAGTATTTTCGGTGGGATAATTTTTCACCGACACGCTCCCCTCCTGTGCTTTTTAGTGGTGTGCAAGATTCGCGCTCAGGGAACGGAACCAGTTCATCGATCCAGACGAATCCGTTCAAAGTTCGAATCTAGGCACGCATTATTGGCACCGTCTGTGGAAAACGTTTACAAAAGCCATCTATAAATCTGCACAATACTCTCTTCACCTTCTGATTTTACAATGGTGAACACGAGAGCCCAAGCTAGTGATCCCACTAGAGATGCTGCTAACCCCGATAAGGATCACACTGCTGGTGCCACAGTCAACGGGACTACAGGTGGAGTCCCGCTGCCCTATTTTTAATAACTGATGGAGTAGATGCATGCCAACACGCGTCTGCTCTAGGTACTCTGCTATCAAGACAAGCAGCGACTGTAGGTGGCTCCTTTAGTAGCCATCCCTGCACCAGCCACCAAAAGGGATGGCCAGAGAAAAAAAAGCTGGCCAAAAGGCCCAAAAAAGTCAGGAATAATCCAGCTCCAGCATCCTCCCGCGTTAAAATAGGCCTGAAGAACGCTCCGGGAGCACATCCCCGAGAGAAATCCTGGAGAGAATAAATCCCCGATACTCTCAGACGAAAGACAACAACACAGTCCAAAAGTGAGCCTCTAGGACTGCCAAATCTACTCGAGGTAGCAGCCAACCGGCTGCTGGACCCTCCGGAGAGAAGACGGAGTTGAGGGCTTTTCTCAACTCCAAACGATCAGCAAACGTCAGTCGCATAGATCCATGAGTGGATAAAATTTGAAACTGCTTGTTCCAAGATGAGGAGCACGTCATCGACTTGGACCGATCTCCTTTCACAGCGGAGATCCTAAGCCGTCCACTCCCCCCGAAGTTGAAAATGCCATCTCTTGACTCATACGATAGGAGCAGTGACCTGGTTGACCACCTGGATCACTTTCACACCCAAATGAGTCTACAAGGGCTGGAGGACTCATCGATGTGCTGCTATTTTTTACTCACCCTGAATGGAGATGCCCGAATCTGGTTCCATCACCTCCCTTCAGGCACTGTCGGTAGTTTTTGTGACCTCACAGATCTGTTCTTGGCTCAGTACGCCTTGAGCTGACGGGAACAGAAGCAGTTATGGCATCTCTCCCACATCAAGCAAAAATCGGGAGAGAACGCACGACGATTCCTGGACCGTTTTCTGGCGGAGGCCAAACGAATCCAATTCTGGACTGTCCTTGCTGCAATGTTACTTTGTCTCGGAGATCGAAGTCTTTGATCAACTATTTTGGAATCGCTTGGTTGACTTGAGATAAATAGTAGGTCTGGCTGGTGACTTGGTCACCTAGGATCTCTCCAAGTCTGCATACTATCATGAATTTTATTTTGAGATGTGGAATCGACATCACTGCCTCGACAATGACTAAGTAGGCCGTCCCAGAATGGCATTGTAGACCAATGATAGGTTGATTATAAAAAATGTGAGCATGCGTGATACTACCTTTGAATATGTCTTAGTATGACCTCCACTTGAATGGCTCCCTGGACTGAAACTAATTCATTATCGAGTTTGTATTGGGGTTTCTTGGTCAATTTTATTTGATCCTTTTTAGTTTGAGCTTAAAACAGTTTACGAGATATAGTAGATTCTTTAAACTTCTATTATTAATAAAGACTCGTATCAATTAATAGTCGATCGTACATCCCATGATAAGTACAGATACAACAAGAGGGTCAGAATGGAGAGTTATTATATGTGTCATATTATCGTTACTAAAACTAATAACATCATTCTTAACTTTTACCCTCTGTTTTTTGCTGCGAGTTGTCCTTTTTGGGTGGTCCGGAATGTTGTTCCTAGGTGGTCTAATGGTCACTATGTTGACAATTCTAGCCGCAACTCAACTACGCAGTTGCTCTTGTCGGCCCGGCTCATCATTATTTGCTCTCTCAGAGGTTTGCCCTAGGTCTCTTAGGAACTTGTTGAGGTATTCCTTATGAATAAATGTCTCAATCTTTCTTTACAACGTCTTGCAGTTCTCGGTGCTATAACTCAGAGGTTGATGGTAAAAGTAGTACTTAAATAGATCTCCTTCCTTTAGGTTATTGGCCCGCTTGTGCCACTTTAAGATTTTTTTATGCCAGATCTATGTGAGGATGTTTGTCCATGTGTTGTTCAAAGGAATTAGGTTTGAGGGTTTGAACTCCTTTGAACACCCAACTCTATCCTTGATTGCTTTCCGGGACCTCTGGTGTTGGAGCTGTCTCAATTTCTCTTCTTTCCATTTGTTGATCCCGAATGGTGGTCTTGGTGCTTTAGCCTCCTCGGTGACGATATAAGCGCAGATAATAGTCTCCATCTCAAGAAAGGTCTATGGTTCTTGCTGGACCATATGCTTGAAGAAATCACTTGATTGCATGGTCGCCATGAAAGAGTTCAACTTCACATTGTTAGTAAGTTTGGATATCCTTCGAGCCACTATCTTGAATTGGGCCAAGAAACATTTAAAACTTTCATTTAGCCCTTATCGGATGTGGACAAGGTGCCAAGACTACTTATCCTCCCTTTGATTGGAGGTGAATTGTAACAGAAAATTATCGGTTAGTTCCTCTAATGTTTTGATTGAGTTTGGCTATAATCAATAGAACCAAATCTGAGGGTCTCTCATGAGGGTTAGAGAAACGTATGACACATGGTCGTGTCGTCAAGGCCATGGAACCCTAACAGAGTTCAAAAGTGATTCAGATGGTTTATCAGATCAAACCTTTTGTCGTAAAGTTCCAAGGTCGGCATCTTGAATTGGCAAGGGAATTGTAACATCTAGATTTCCCTTATGAAAGGTAACCTTCCTACGTCAATAGAGTGGTTGTTGGTGCTTCATTTGAATAACTCTTGCTTGATCTTTCGAATTCTCTCCTCCACTTTGGAGGTGGACTGTCATGTCCTGAAACATAACAGGTGTCATTAATAATTATATTTAAAAATTAAAATTTTAAATAAATTTAGTAAATAATATTAAAATCTAAAAATTCAGGTGTGACAAAATCAAATTTATAAGACCCAATAAATCAAAACTTATATTGGACCTCATCAGACAACCATCCAAATACAAATATGACTTACTTTATAATTGTCGTAAGAACAATGACAATCGAACCATAATCATGTTTAATACATAACATAATATCTTAACAAATCTCAATATACAGTCCAAATGCTGACATTCGACCGACTCCAAAATCCAAAGATAGTCCAACCAATAAAAACTACAAAATCAATATATAAGCGATGCCATCTATCTAAATAAATATGATACTCATCAGAGAATTTGATGACACGTACAAATCTTGCCTGCTTCTGTAATATGGCACAATCCCCTACTCTGAATGAATAAAATATAAAATATATGTTGAAAGTCCAATAAGTATTATATATGAAAATAAATGTGTCTAATAAATCAAATAGAGGGTCTAGAATTAAGTATCAAATTAGATAATAGACATAGATCCAAATTGCTAATATTCAAAATTCAAAACATAATTTAATATTAAAATCTAATGGTAATATCGTGCTCAAATCATATATTAAATCTAAAATAAATGTCCAATCAAAAAACGATCATCTCAGGACGTATATATATATTAAAAGTGATCCGAATGTTAAATCAAATAACGGAAGTCCAAGCAGGTGTCTAATCTAATGTCCAATAGATTCAGGGTAAAATCCAACAGTCAGATGATCTAATCATGTACGCAAAAGCCAAAACAATACTGCAATAAATAGTCCAAAGTACAGAACAATATATATATTTAAAATTAGATGTATGAGACATACCAAAATTCATCTGTGGGTAAAATCGATGAATCTTAATTTTAAATTTAAATCAAAATTTAAATACCAAATCCATATAGAAATATAAAGTATGCATTAATCTGATTATCAATTATTTAAATATTAACTTGAAAAAATGGTTACTCGTACTCTCGATAATCTTAGGCAAAATCAAATACAATTTAAACCAACATGTTAGGTAAGGTTGCTCACTATATTTTATCACCGATTTTTGATATAATTTATCAAGTTGTCAAATATATTAGAACGTTTGGATATATTAAATTTTATAAAAAAATTTAGAGGGGAGGGTCACTATATTCAAACATTTCCTATCGGCGAAAATTTTTTTTAATAACAACTATCTTCCCGTCAAAAGTTGACAAAAATATCTAATAATAAATCTAAAGGTAGTGATCACAATCCGTCACATACATGTAAAAATACACGGCCTAATACAAGTTTCATACTCATTTTCATATAGATATATTGATATAAAAACATACAGTGTCTGATAATTATTTATTTTTTAAAAAAATGACAAAGCCTTCAAATATTAGCAGAAACAAGACAAAACCCTCAAACCATCGATGAAATTGTTATGTATGCACAGGAAAAATTAACGGGCTAGTTAAAAATACACATACGAGTTTAAAACCTCCAAATTGAAACAAAATATCATCAAACGGAGAAACAGACAAAGGATAAGATTAGGAGATACTTATATCGACCTTATACCAAATAGGTCTGACAAAAGGATGCTCCGAGGTGCCCAAATTCTTCTTCCTCTCCTCATTCTCTCTCCTACCATGCCTCCTCTCTCCTTTGCCATGCTCTTTCCTTTTCATTCTCCTCTCCTGCCGCACCTCATCTTCTCTTCCTTCTCTTTCTACTGTGCCTCCTCTTCTCTTCCTTCTCTCTCCAACATGCCTCCTCTTCTCCTCCTCTCTCTTGCTGCGCCTCCTCTTCTCATTCTCTCTGTTGTCGCGCCTCCTCCTCTCCTCCTCCTCCCTCCACGCACTACCTCCTCTTCTCCAAATTAGAACTATGGCTTTATTTTTGCCCCATTATCCATCAACCACAATGTCAATTTTTCTTAAAATTTGTACATGTAAGTAAGAAATCGACATCAACAAAAAAAAGGAAGGATTTGTTTGCCTCAATATTATCATTAATCTAATGTCTCACATTTAACCCTAAATAATAATTTTACCCAAAATAAATCAAATGAAGATTTGAGATATTACATGGACGTAATCCTTTTAGTATTGAGGAAGGTCCTTAACTCTGAGTGATTTGAAGAGACGTTTTGGGTCAGCCGGCTATGGGCCCTCTTCTACATGGTATCATAGGAAGCTTTTTCTCAAGCTGAAGGCCTTCGATTGTCACGTGAGTAGTAGGAATTCTGCCGCTCTAGGTTTTTATCCTGAGCCCCAAGACTTAGTTGGCCCTCCAACAATGTCTGGGCTCTATTGCTCATAGCCTCTCGGGCCTCAAGGTCATCTGGCCATTGATGTTGAAGTTTGGGAGTTGAAGGAAGGAGCCCTCAGGGATTGTACCTCTAGACGAGCATATATAGCCTGGAGCAGTTTCGTTAGAGTGTCTACCAGGGCAGCCAGTGTTTCCATTTTCATGGTCGGATGATCGTCTCCCTTGCTATCTACGATCGGGTCATCACCATGGGTGATGGTGTCTTTTGTCGGCACACTTGTTTGAGCTATGGTGTTTACCATATCTACTTTCTTTGGTTGTGTAGTTAGATTTTTTGTTAATTTTTACAGACAGTACCAATAATGCGTTCTAGATCTAGATTATAGAACGAATTAGGAAGGTGCCTAACTTGAAAGTTCTATTGGGCATGGGTTTGGTCTTCATTACTTTGAATTTGGATCCTATATACTATAATAGATGAATAAAATGTCAGAAAAATACGAAACTTACTTCCCAATATATCATCTAATATTCAAATTAGTAATCTTTATACAATCATTCTACGATGAAGAAAAAAGATAGGATGGTCAGAATGATTGCATAGATGCAAATGTGTATGGTAATGAAATGTTTGATAAAGGATTAGGCTCCGATGGAATGCGCTCGATGGAGGGAGAGGCTTTCAGGTGATGCACTCATGGAGGGAGTGGCTTTGCAGCGATGCAGTTATAGAGGGAGTGGTTTTGTGGTGATACACTCGAGAGGGAGTGGCTTTGGAAGATGTGCACTCAAGAGGTAGTGGTTTTGTAAAAGGTGCACTTAAGAGCTTGAGTAGCTTTCACTTGGTTGTGTGTTCTCTTCCAATCCTAGTTCTTTGATTTTGAGTTCTCTCTTTTTCTTATTGAGGAAAGGATATATTTATAGAGTGGTGCCAATTTAGTCGTTATTGGACATCATTGCTTTACAATTATGAGAGACAGTACACGTGTCATCGTCGCTTGCACTACGTGCCCCAACAATCATTGGGGCGATATCCTAGTAACTGTTGCCTGCAATTATTCCCTGAGCTGTAATGTTTGTTGGCCACTAATTTTGGTGTTGTAACCACCTGAATAGTTTATTGATTAACTTAAGTTGTCAATTTTCTACTGGATGATTTCGGGTCAAATTGCTTGGGTTTACCACTACTTTTTCTAGATATTGGGCCTGGTGGGCCTTCTGCTGGACTGTCACTGTTTGGAATTTTCTTTTTTTAACAGATTAAATTCTAAGCTGATTCATGGATCGCCGTACCCATCAGAATCTAACATGTCATATAAATTTTTAATCAATTATTCTAGCAATATTGTATTTTTATAATAATTTTGATAAATTTAATTTTAATTTTATCAAAATAGAAAAATTAGATAGCCCAATATAAAATTTGTGGTATTTCAATTTACACTATTATAAAAGGTCAAAATATCCAAAATCTTCTATATGAGTAATTAATTTAAGAAAAGTTTCTCAATATCATAGTATTGTCTATTACTATTAATTGTTTATTTATATTTTTACACTTTAATTTCACAAATTACTTTCATTTCATGTACTTGATGCTTTTGCTTGCTTGGGAATGCTTCACAAGATTATCACACTTAACTGTGTTCAGGGGTTAACTTGGCTAGAATGTGACTCTAGAGGAAATGTGTTCCATGGTTTTTTGGCTATAGAATTTTGACCATAATACTTTATACAATCTCAGTTTTTATCGATATGGTTGAAAAATACTTAAATTAGTTTTATTTTCTCTCAAGATTATTAGTAAGTCTTAGAAATAGCTCTTACATTATATTTAGTTATTGAAAATAAGAAAAAAATAACAGATACTAGGAATAATAATGAGAGAATAAATTATTACATTAACTAGTTTGGAAAATAAATGACTATTGTAACAAAAAATAAAACTTTTTTATTATGAAAATGATAATTCTAGATTTTTCTAAGCAATAGTCAACAATAGAGAAGTATAATATCAGTGGATGATGAGGGTCGAGGTAAGTGGTTGCGCTATCAAGGGGTTTCTGGAGCTAATAGGGTTCTAATAATATCAGGGTAATAACTGTGTCGGTTGGTTAAAAAATATAATTTTTTATTATTTAAAATAAAAATAAAAAAATAACACACTTCTTAATAAAAATTTTCACATAGAGTGACCATCTCATCCCTAAAGTACTAACCAAAATATGTAATACAAATTCTCTTTAATGGAATACTTGCAAAAGAGTCACTTAACACATTTTACTTGTTGGTAATTAAGTATTGCTTTCCATTTCATAGGTTTGGATGAATCTCCAAAGTACAAAATCTCACTCGGAAAAAAAAAATCGGATAAGTTATTAATATTAAAAATGATTGATGGATATTTTTTTTGACAAATGTTCAAAAGGGGTAATATTTATTTATTTATTATCACTCGGTTCATAAATTTTCATTTAAATATTTCTAAAATGATTGAAATAATGTTTTCCTAACACCGATTTAATCATCATAGCTTTTACTTCCGCTACAAAAATGCCAGGCTGACGGCCCAGACCAAGACTCCAACTTGTTGAATACAGTAACAACCGACCAATTTGGTGACGGCGAAAGAAAGAGAGAGACGGTCGGTGGAGACTCTGCTGAAGGTTATGTTTAGGCATATTCTGCTACAGATTAGCATGCACTAATTATTCAACTCGTAAAACCCTAGCTCGTCAGAGCTACAATTACGTACACCTATGGAGACTTCCGATTCAAAACGGTTCAACATCTTCCAGATTTATAGGCGATTTTGTGGTAATTCATTTGATTCTGATTTTATAACGTATGCTCAACCTTTGTTGTGGTCGTGCTGAATGACATTCAGAATTTCCTTTGTTCTACGTTAATGCCGGTCTTTTACTTGAGACATGTTTGACGATCTTGATCGTTTTGTTTTTTTTTTCTTTGCAAGGATTGGCCCTTTTTTTGTTTTTTTAATTAATTAAATTTTTAGATGTTCGAGTTAGACTTAACGGTTTGAAAATTTTGACCTTACCGTGGTTGTTGTTTCAAGTAATATGGTCATTTCAAAGTTAATTCCCGTGTTTGTAGCGCTCCGTCCTCGCCAATTATTACCAAGGAGTGCTGATGGAAGTTCATTGGGACGACTGAGTAAGATTAAAGAATTGGGATTGGCGGATGATTGCATTTGATTAGATGTATATTAATTTGTAAAACACAGATTTCCGGTTGTAAGCATCTGCAAAACTAGAGATTTAGTGACACATCGCATCTATTTCTGCGGATGATTTGAATTTTTAAATTTTTTTTGCGTTGAGATTTAATTGGTAAAATTTGCTCGTAGGAAATTTAGTCAAGGGAAAATGCTTAATAGGTTATATAATATTCCCTTCCACTTTTTCCTTTAGGGTTATTGCACAGTTGGATAGTCAAGATGTAGTGCTGCTAGTGTGAAATTCAAGTAGCTTGCTTTAGATAGCAGGTTTTGAGCAGGAAATTAGTCACAGTTACTGTGATGAGAAGTTGCAAACACTTACATTTAATACAGTTCAGATGATTGCAAAGGAAAAGAAATTTAGTCAGTTTACAGACTTGTTTATCTAGCATTTCTTACGACTAAATACTGCTAACTACTAACAGATTTGTTAACTTTCCGACCACCTTTCTAACCCTTGGAATGTGTCATGGTCTAACTAGAGATAGCAGAAAAATCAAACACAATACGATCCAACACTACTTGATTGGTTTTTCATGCTTTGGTCAGGTCTAGATAAAATTTGAAACTTTATAATGGGGTTTGGGTTTACCATGACCCAAACCAAACATGACCAAAATATAATCTATATAAAATATATACTATAAATTAATAAATAAATACCAACCTAAATTGTAATTTTTATTCTACCACAACTCCCTACTTCATTTCATTTAATTCACACACCATTAGTTAACTAACACACAATTTAATGGATTGTAAACTTGAATTTTATTGGCAAATTGTGTAGCTGATTTAATTGACTAGAAACTATGCTAATATTATTAATTGTTTTTTTTTTCATTAAGAGGAAAAAAAAGAAAAGAAATAGTTTGGATTGGGTTTGGCTTTAGGTATAACCCATATTGTTGAGTTTTTACCTATATTGTTATTTCTTCTCATTAAGAGAAGGAAAAAAAAAAGGAATAGTTTGGATTGGGTTAGTTTTAGGCATAACACATATTGTTAGGTTTTTACCCAACCTGAAGTATTTTGGGTTTGGTTGAGTTTATAGGTCTAAAGTATTCAGTGAGCTATTTTGATGATAAAGTGGTTGCCCATAAGGTGGTGTCTCCACATGGTGACTGCCATGATGACTGCTAATAGCTCCTTTTTGTAGATAGACATCCCTTAGCACCAAAAGAAAAGCTGTAGACTTTTGAACTCATGACTGGTTAGCTTAAAAATTTATAGACCTTCCTTGCTGCATGAGAACAGCTTCCGCCTCAAACAGATTCAGCTGCACATGATAAAGATACAATACTTTTGTCAATTTTTAGGTTTAATTACACTTTTACATGACCACCAAATATTTTCTATTACTTAAAAACATTGTGCATTGTTAATTCAATAACAAATATAAACTAATTATATTATAATCATTTAAAGATTCATTGTTGTTAAAAATAATGCCTTTAATTTTCATTTTTGACTTATCCGAAAATTAAATACAAGGTAATAAATAATTATCATTGCACTTAAAACTCAACTCATTGATTTGGCGAACATGAAATTGAATCTGGTACATCAGTTTAATGAGTTCAGCTCAAATTAATTGGGTTCACACTTCTAGCAAAGTAGCAGCTATTGGTTTAGCATCTGGGATGTGCATCATACAGTATAAAATTAGTAGACAAATGTGATTTTATATGATAAATTATCCTTAAGAACCATATTTGGTGTATGATATGTTGGTATGCGTGTGTATGATGTTGCTGCGACTTATGAATCAAGCTATCATGAATCAAGTTTAATTATTTAGTTTATTATAAAGGAATATATCAAGTAAATTTATCAAGCTGTTTGTATGATAAACAATTTTAATCATATGCTAAATGATTGATATTGTTTTAGTAAATACTAATAAATATTAACTTGTTAAAATGTTCATATTTCAACCAAATAAAAAAAAAAGAAGCAAAAAGAGAACTGTGAAATGGAGAAGTGGAAAAGAAAATAAAAATTGAAAAACTAGAAAATGAAAAATAGAAAATTGTTTTCCTGACTAGACATGGCCTTAGCATTCTGTCACCATTTGCCACTGACTGTCAATGGAGTTGTGGTCTTATTGTCTCTTTGGGTGGCAGATATCTTGGGGTCACAAAAGCCGTTTGTAGTGCCACTGTCAATGGGTGGAGTGATTTTAAAATTGACCTCTGATTGTGATACTGCTGTCAGAATGACTTCCTGAAAGAGCATGGACGGAGATCTCCATGTTTTCTTCTTTTCTGCTTCTGTCTCTTCATCCAGAAGTGGATCTTTCTTTTCAAAATCATCATCAGCAGCAAAGATAACATTGAATTGTCTATCATTGCATCTATGACCTGGTGTAAATTTGTCATTGTATTTTTAAGAGAGGCCTAATGTCCTTTTCTATTCTAGGGTGAGATTGGTGTTTGCGTGTGGGTATGTGTAAAAATTTTGGAGGAATTTGTTGTTTAATCAGGGAGTGGAGAAATTGCTTTTGACGTATAAGGTTAAGTTTAAAATCTCTATGGGCTTCTTGGAAAGGGATTTTATGGATTGTTCTTTGAGTTTGGTAAGATCAAAGGCATGGGCAAGAGAAGAGGGTTGGGTGATCTTGACCATGGGTTTTAATTCATCCTTTAGGCTACTTAGGGAGCTCAAAATGAAGTATGAATTGGTAAGGGGGGATTTTGATGAAGCAAGGGTGCTCTCAATGCCTCAGGTTGCTCTTTATACTCCAAAACTGATTTTACTTTTTTTCTGTTTAACAAACTCCTCCACTACCTCACTGCAAGCTGTATCCCCAAGTCATTTCCTGGCCTCCTTTGAACAATTTCCCAAGTAATGGATCTTGGTTAAAGAACATATTGCCTTTTAAGGAACAAAGAAGCAATATCCAATCTCTGCTGATCTGGAATGTTGTAGATCCTGAAATATTTTTTGTATTTCAAAATACAGCATCTTGGGTTTTGTCCATTAGAGTATGGCAGATCAAGCTTGGAAAAAGGGAAAGAAGTGACCGGCCCATGGATGAAAATATTGGTATTGATCTCAGTATTGGTCGCAATTATATTAGTATCGGACATATTGGATAATATGTAATGGCATTGGATATATCGGAAGAAAAAAATTCTAAAAATTGTAAACTGATGGAGCCATATCGGCCAATGTATCGGTTTTGTCAGTTGATATGAAAATATATTGTAATATTGTCGTGATATTTAGAAATATCTATATTAGGGGTCCAATATCAATAGATGTCGGTTGATACATATCATGTCGGCTAATATTTCCATCAATGGGCAGATTTGTTGTTGTAATTGTAAGGGATCGGCTGTTTTGCAAAGACTCTGGTTTGGTGATCAAGCTTGGCAACGAAGAACGAGAAGGAAAATCAATGAGAACGCAAGAAGTGCGGCTGCAGATCCATTCATTTCCACACTGCATTTCATTTTACAGACTTTTTATATAACCTTTGTTACATCTCTTCACAATCACACTTAGACAATAAATGAAAGGAGTGGAAATGAAGTGTTGCTAAATAATCAACTCTGCAATCCTTTGTTGTTACCTTGACATGAAATCAATTACTTTTTGCTGGCTAACAGATTTGTTACCTGTCTAACTGCCATTCTAACTGATGCCAGGCTTTCATCTGCCAGCCATCTGCTTGCTGTTTGATTTCATATTCTGTTGTAATTCATTGTTGCTTGCTGTCATATGTGACTTACTCTACAGCTGTGCCTTGTCATCATAGGTGATAGGTTGACACAACATTTTGGCAGGTTCAATGTGGTTTACTTTCCTGGATAGCATGTTGGAGGAGGTATTTGGGTTGGTTCTTGATGAAGTTCAAATCCTCTGTAGATATCTAATCAGGACATGAAGCCAAGGATTTACTGGCATTTTGGTTATAAATTTCATGGCAAACCTGCAGGTTTTTTTTTTCTTCTTTTGTGTGGGATCACAATGCCATAGTTTGTCCAGAATAAAACAAAAGTGCTCAGAAATTTGGATAGAGAGGGTGGAAGAGGGGCAGGGGAGAGAGAGAGAGATAGAGAGAGGATGAACTGTGATGGCTTAGTTTAGGCCTTAGATTGTACAGTTTCTTCATTTTCAGATGATTCCAGTTGTCTGGTCCTGGATGCATAATAACAAAGTTAGCCAAATGAAAATCTAGGACATTATTCTTGCTTCATGGCACTTTTTTTTGTTAAGTTGGCTTGTAAATCAATCTATGCGGTAATAGCTACTGAGAGAGTTTGGTTTTATAGTGTGTAATGACTTAAAATTAAAATATATCTGGATTGGGCTTCAATACTTTGCTTTCTTGTCCTGTAGCAACATATCCTTAATTTATTTGGTCTTTTAGACATGCACTTTCTTCTATTTGTCAAATTGTATTGGCAAGGTACAGAGACTGTTGGTAGTTTTACCAATTTTATTTACTTATTGTGCAGAGATCAAATCAGGGAATGCATATCATTGCTGTGAGGTAGGCTATATTCCCAATGATGAATCAGGAAAGGCTAGCTTCACCAGAGAGGCACTAGCTCTGCTATCCAAGTTGGTGGACTCAAGGATGAATGTGAGGTATGCTTCTCTTAATTTTAAGACTGCATGTGATGAATAAAAGTTCAATTTTAGGCCAGTTGGACATGGTAGAAAGCTGTCCAACTATGTTTCAGATATAGCTGTGATGAGAATGCTACACATAGGATTTACAGGGCTGTGGCTAGGTGTGGGAGAGGGTGTTGAGGTCCTCAGAAGGTCACTGCTAAGGCAGGGGATGCAGTTTGGTAGGCCTATGAGGCTATTTTACTTCTTTTTTTCTTTGAAAGTTTGGTGATTTTACCACCTATGAAATTTGATAGCAGGTTGTGTTTGATTGGAGGCATAAGGGTAGCGTAGTTGGCGCTATCCTTGCCGATTTGTGTTTGATGTGTTTCTAGTCTCACCCCTTCCCTTTTGTTGGTTATTAGCCCTGCAAAAAAAAAAATAATAATAATAATTTGTAATTTTTAGCATAATTTTTGGGAATCGTGATTGATTAGTTAGCATAATATAGCATATTTTTTAGGATAGGTTAGTTGGCACGATTTGTGGGATTCTTAATAAATATCTTGAAGATCTTGTATGGCTTATGTATTTAGGTATAAATGCCTCATTATTGTACAGAAAGGGATTTGCAACGATTTTGGGATTTTCTCTCTGAGACTTTCTACTTCCCAGTGTGGGACACATTTTGGGATTTTCTTCGGCTTTGTTAGATTTCTCTGTGTATTGCTTGGTTTGATTTAGTGTTAATTTTGTGATCCTATTTTAGTGTTTGCTCAATTCCACTCTATGGGTTGATTAGACCATTCGTTCTAGCGTATGTTCTTGAATTGGGGGGGGGGGAGCCATAAACCCAAGGGTTTCTAATTCAATCTAGAATAAACACTAGATTTGAATTGGAAGTGCCAATCTCTTTTTGGATTTCTTGTGTAGTGTTTGTGATTGTTTGGTGACCTGTGGTGCACTTGAACAAGGCCAATTAGATTTGATATTGAATTCTGGATCGGGGTTTGTATCAAATTACTATAATTGGAGGCCATAGCTAATATATACCGGTTATTGTGTTGGGTGGTAAATTCTCCATTTTTGTTTTTTTTGAATGAAAAAGAAGAGATATTCTCCATTTGATGATGTCGCTAATACAAAAGGCAATACGTTCTATCTGATAGACAAGATAAATTTTAGGTCATTGTTTGATGCAGCTTCCCTTGACTCTGTTCTAAGTCTAGATCTGTGCCATGAGATGTGGACTTATACACAAGACTTGAAAACCTGTTAGTGTAAGATGTATCTTTGGAGAGCTAATCAATCAAAAACCAACTATAATATGGAGTAGTTTGATACTTTTCCCCTTATCAAACTTGGGAAGAAATTCACTCCCACGCAGACTAATATATAACCAAAAAATAAAAAATTTGCACTGGCTACCTAGTTGGTGCGGGCTACCCACTTGGTAGAGCCAATGGCCCGTACTATCTTTGGGCAGGAATAATCTTTTTAGTGTAATGGCCTTGTGTTTTTTTAGAAGAAACAAAATTTTGTGATTTGCTTAATGCAGACTTGAGAACTGTTAGTGTGTAAGCTATAGAACAAAATATGAACTGCAGATGATTTTGATTCCCTTTATACATATGCCAAACAAATTATGAACTTTCAAGTATACATAACCTTAATGATAATTCTGTATCTCCCTCCATTTCATCAAAGAGCTTCCAAGCATGCTTACATCTGTGTCTGAATAGGCACGTAAAGATTCAGATAATTTGACTAACAAACAAGTGGCTGGTGTAAAAGCAACTGACAAAAACCTATCCAAACCATGATACTGGACAGGCCACATGAAAACACTGTCCTAATCCAATATTGCAGCATATACAAGTAAAACAATAAAAGAAAAAGAGGAAGAAGCTTTGTGGGAATCCCAACTGCTTTGTGCTCGCGCACGCACGCGCGCACACACATATATATGTATAACATATTTACAATATAGTACAAAGACTGCAATACCCTTAAAAAAGCATCTACTACAATATATCTTACTTATATCTTGTTTAGCAATAAGCATATTCTAATCCCCCACAAGTTGAAATATAGATATTAATCATGCACATCTTGTCCAAATATTTGAAAATCAAACTCCAATTAAGGACTTGGTGAAAACATCTGTCTACTAATCTCCATCTTAATATGACGAATGTGAATTAAGCCTTATTAGAGCTTGTCACAAACAAAATAACAATCTATATATGCTTTGTGCATTTGTGAATTACCTGATTTGATGCAGTATGGATAGCTACTTTATTATCGCACTATCATTAGGAAAGCTCAGAACACTTACAACTAATCAAGTAATTGCATAAGCCATAATACTTAAAGTGTAATATTTCAATGCACATTGTTATGATTTTGCACTTAGTTTGTGTCACGAATTTGACCAAAGTAGGTTTAAACAATTATAATCTACAAATTAAAAATCCCAAGTAACATATAACAAATCCCAAACCTGGACGTGACAAACAGACTTCCATAAGACCCAAAATAAATAATTATAATAATATTAACCCGCACAGGATTTTATTGGACAATTGTTCGGACAATATAATACATATGACCTATTCCATAAATATTGTAAGGGAGGTGACAAATCAAACACATACATATTCATTATACACACTGACCCAACTGTCTCATATATATCCAAAAGCCCACACTCGGCTAAACTTAAATACCCAAATACAGCCTGCACCAACGTAAACTAAACAAAATAATAATACTCATCAAAATATACGCAGCTGCGGTCAGATTATGTCCAAACTCTTGCACAGTATCCAAGCCCACTAATTTGAAGGGATAAGAAACAAGACGTGAGCCTAAAGCTTAATAAGTATCCATATTATATATAATAAATAATTATGTCAGAAATTAGGAGGGTCCATAAACAAATTCAAAATGGGTAAAAGATATAAATTCGAAAATCCAATATCAGAAATCTGAAGGTAGTCTCATACTCAAATTATAGTCCATATCAAACATAGTCTCGTCGGGATATATACTGAATATAAGTTATATGGAGCGAAATCAGATAATCCAAATCATGGCATAATTCATAAGGAAATATAGGATGAACGAAAGAGAGACGGATCAAAGTCATATAAGCGGAAATAGAGTCCAGAATGAAATTATATAATAATCAAATAGGTTCTAGAACGAAATTATATATCAAATGTACGAGATTAACTGAATCCTATCTGTGGGCAAACCTGCGAATCTCAAATCGAAGTATGAATACAAATCAATGCAGAAATACAAAATATGCACGAAATTGAAGAACCAAAGATCAATATATCAGCTTGAGGAAGGCTTTTACATACTCTTGATAACCTTAAGCCAGATCAATCATTATTTAGACCTATAGGCAAGGTCATCTATGTACTCTATCTCCCATAGATAGGGAACTTGCTCACTTTGTTTTACCACACGCAGTTTCGAGTCCAATTATCAAGTTTAGTATATATACTAGGACATTTGAATATATTAGATTTTCATTCAATTTGCTTATGATGGTTCTCATTAAATAGAAACGGGGTTGGTTAACTATAAATAGAGCCTTTTCCTGTTGGCGGAAAAGGAATTCACAGATATTTCCCTATCAGGAATAGAGCTCTCATTGTTAGAAGAGGAACATATAGCAGATCAGATAACTGATAATAGTGGTAGTGTCCTCGATCCCCTGTAGTGATACATGTGAATTAATGCATGGCCCATGTAAGTTTATGCACTTTTCCATATGAATATGCTGATATAAAAATATACAATCTCAGATATTTATTCATTTTTCATAAAATAACAAAATTCTCAAATATTTGCAAAACTTGAATAAAATTCCCAAACAACCGGTAAAAATATCATGCATGTACAAATGAAACAAATATGTTAAATAAAAATATCATGCATGAACATTAAACTTCCAAAATATAAACAAAACTTATCAGAAATTGAAACAAACCAAGGGTAGGGCTTACAGATACTTGTCTCAACTTTATATGAGGTAGATCTGATAAAAGAATACTTCAAACTACTTTTCTTCCTCTATCCACTTCTCCCTCTCTCTCCTCTCTCCCTTTTTCTGCGCAAATGCCGAACAGTGGCGTTTCTTTACCTTTTTATACTCAAACGGCGCTTGAGTGTCACCTTAGGCGCGCTCGGGCATTGGCTCACGACAAACAATGCTTCGAGCGTCACTCGGGCACGCTTCGAGCGTCACCCTGCTGATTCGAATTTCCTTCAAATTTGACAAAAATACAATTAATTTCAAAGCATTCAATAAACCCAAAATGACAAATAATATCAAATTTCACCAAGTCAAAACCAGGCATCACTACCACATTTGTTTTTACTTTTCCATGACCCATGGATGCCTCCAACAAAAAATTATTAGTCAGTGGTAGCTTTTGATTGTACAGTGACCTAACCCATTCAGTATCAAAAAATCCCTAACCTTAGTATAACCATGATCAATGTAAAGTAAGTCTTATATTGGTGTATCCTGGAGATGTCTCATAATACACATTTTGATCTTATAATGAAGATCACGAGGATAAGCCAAAAACTAGCTTACAATATGGCCGAGAAGGCAATATTCAAATGAGTTACAATAAGGCATGAACATGATCAATGTAAAGTAAGTCTCATCTTGGTGTACCTTTAAGATAACTCATAGTACACATTACAATATCCTAATGAGCATCTCGTGGAGAAGACAAAAATTAGCTTACAATATAGCTGAGAAGACAATATCTAGATGAGTTACAATAAGGTAATTAAGCTTACTAATAAATTGTCTGTATTTTTTTGGTTTACTAAAGATCTCCTCACCATCTAGAGATAGTTCTTGGATCTATGGTAGCTTCATAAGGTTTTGAAAATCCAATATGCCAATCTCCCAAAGTAACTCCACGATGTGTTTTCATGGTGAAATAAAGATACCATGACGTACCTTGCAATATTAATTTTATGAAAATAACTCAAATTTTTAAGATTTTTGGTTTAGAATTGACTTTAAAGGAATAATTTCAAATCTGCAATACTTATACTATCACTATAAATAATCATAATATCATTCACATATGCAATAAAAAGAATACTTCTATCACTAGAATGGTGATAGAATCTTAATGATCATTGCACAATAAGAAAGCTCAAACTCAAACACTACTTCACCAAACTTGCCAAACAACACTTGGGTGAACTGTTTCAAACCATAAAATGACTTCCTCAGTTGACAAACAGATCCAGTGTCCCCTAGAGCAACATCCTAATAGTTGTTCTAAATAAACTTCCTCTTGAATATCACCTTGAAGATCTCCAGTGATGAGTAGCAACTAATTAAATGAGAAGCCAAAAAAAGTCATTTTGGTGACAGGAAAAATGTATCAATATAGTCCACCCTATGTGCATGCCCGGGCTTTAATTTGTGCTAAAGAACCAATCGGGTTTACTTTCATTGTTTAGACTCATTAATAGCCGTTGAGTTTTTTCTCAAGAGACAAAGAGACTAGCTCCCACGTGTGATTATGCTTAAATGTATCCATCTCTTTATAACTATTGGGCCAACTAAGTTGTGAAATTGCATTGATTATAGATCTTGATACACTAGTGGAGTCCAATGCGGACACAAAAGCCCTATAAAAGGATGAAACACTAGCATATAATAACGTTGTAGATAAAAGTACTGAGCACGATTGCCATGACCCTTCTGTAATACAACCAAAATGTCCAAAGCGGTCTCCTGATCAAGAACAATAGTATTCATAGACAAAAAGCGGACTCGGTAGTAGTGGTTCAGGATCTATTCTAGGAGAAGAACCATACCAACGAGGACCACAGATATAAATGTGACTGATAGGAGGATATAGAGGCACATGTGATGAAGGCTCAAGAGAGGGAGAGAACCTTATGAATAATATGGTAAACAAGAATATCATCATGAGGGATACTAGATGATGTACTTAGTGAAGACGCTTCGGGATGAGGCTCATAAAATATGACATTAAAGGACACTGGAAAACGTTTTAACTTTGGAGAAAAAACATCGATACCCCTTTTGAGTGTGGGTATACCCTAGGAAAAGACACCTAGGGCTTGTAATCAAATGTGGTCACTTAGGGCTTAATAATACAAACATATCATATAGATTCAATAATTTTTATGGGAGTAGGGTGTAATGGCTTTCCGGGAAATAAAATATGATAAAGAATGTTTCTCTTAAGGCCAACAGAGGGCATTCACTTACGAAGATAACAAGATTTCAATCCTGTCTTATTCCAAAATTATTTTGGAACCCCCATTTGGAATGTGAAAGCTCTAGCAACGTCCATTAAATATCTATTTTTGTTTTCTGCTATTCTATTCTGTTAGGGGTTTTGAGATAGAACTATTCATGAAGAATCCGATGGTGTGATATGAATGACAAAGTAGAAGCAAAAAATATTTAAGGGCATCATCATTCGGTAAAATATGGAAAGAGGCAGAAAACTAAATCTAAATTTTAGCATAGAATTCACAAAAAAATAGAATATAATGCAGAACAATTTTTATGTTATATTTGACCTGGTGACTCGTGAATAATCATCATGAAAGGTAACAAAAATAAGTTCCAACATAGATGAAACAGGACATGGTCCCTAAAAATCAGAGGGAACTAACTCAAAAGGAGCAATTACATATGTATTGACTTGAAGGTAATGTGATTCGCAATGGTGTTAATCAAACTGACACGATTTATAAAAATATATTAGTAATAGAATTGAGATGTGAACATTTTTTTTTAGATTGGAGAGAATGATGATCCACCCAATAATGAATTTCAAGATGTAGAAGTTAAACTAGAACAAACGGTGGGAGTTGGTTCTTCTTATAAAAGGTAAGAGACCTCTTGACACACTGTGACCTCTAGCAAAAATTCTGTCGTAAGATCTTGAAATGCACAATGAGTGGAAAAAACATTATACAATGATATTTTTAAGTAAACCATTTTATAGATAGCAGATTAAATGAAAAATTTGGTAAATATAAAACTGAGGAGAGACGTAATGTTGGGGCTCTGACAAATAGATCCAATTCCGCTGACTTTTACAGGATGAGCGATTAGCCACAGTTACATTGGATATATGGGGCATAACTTAAAGTTAAATAAAATACCTATGACTCCAATCTATGATCTAAAGTCCCAAAATTTATTGACCAATCTTGAGGAGACATTAAGAGATAGACAGTGGGATTAATAGTCTGAACAAGAATAGATGTAAACAGAATCCTGAGTAGTAAGCATGATTATTTCTCCTCAGATATAAAATAGATCGCTTAGGGATTTTAGCGGGCTTTCCGTATAACTTCTAACACTAATTTCAGGCATGTCCAATTTCATCATAATGGAAACAAGTCAGTTTTTCATAATTGTCTACTATCATGTCAACAAGTAGCCATAAGAGTCAACAAACTAACCACATAGGGCACTATTGCCCTAAAATGAATGCAACCAAACACAACCTTAAGCAGAAAGATCCACATTGCTGAAACAACTGAATAAGTATTGGAATTAGGGGAAGAAGATCCAACTCTAGATTCTGTTGTCAGCAGAGTAATAGTTGAATAATAGAACCAGAACAGAGCCACAACACACTAGCATAGGCAGAAACAATCAGCTGCAACACAGAGGAGAAAAGAAAACTGCAGCAGAATCTGACAATATAGGTGGCAGCTCTAAGAAGAGTTAGAGAAGACCTGAAACAAGAATCAAACGAAGCAGAAGAACTCCACGAACCAGGAGAAAAACCACTACCAAATATTGAGGTTCTGAAGAACACCAAATAACATCATGAAGAAAAAAAATACTAATATCTACAAATCAACATGAAAATTGATTTCAACTCACTGGAAATCCACAACTATCATCTGGCTGACCTTCATAAGTAATAAATTAGAGAGTAGAAACTCCTAGATAAGCCAAATCAATCGGAAAAAGCACGGCCTATGGTTTCTGCCAAAAAAAAAAAAACTTCAAATGTTTGATTGGCCAGCTGATTATGGATAGGGAAGAAAATTGGTTGGGGCTTTGTTTCAATTTGTAAAGGCGCATCTATTACCAAAAAAAAAAAGTCACTAGCCACCGCTAGGGTTAGAATGACCTTGTGCTTTGATACAACATAAACTTTAGAAGAAAAGATGAAGAAGCTTTATGGAAACCCCCAATATCTTCAGGTTTGGATCTGTTACATATGTAGACTTATTTATAATATAATACAGAGGCTATATTACCCTTCTGAAAGCATATACTAGGATATACTCTAAGCATATCCAATTCAGCTATAAGCATATTCTAACAATACTCGTGGGACCATTGTTTCCTAAATTGCCTACTCTATTATATCTATTGGTAAATACTTGTCAGTTTGATAAATAGGAGCATTGGAAAATTTGTTTGTATCTTTTATTGACCATATGATTTTTCTCTCTTTCTCTCTCCCAAGTAAGTCCATCATTTCTGGTTCTGATAATTTGCCTACGTAGCAGATTCATGATAGATTTTGTATACTAGTATCAATGAGGTACTAATAAATTAATTGCTACAGGATTATAAACACATCTAGAAGAATAAATAATCACGGCCCATACATATCATTAGTGCTGTGAGGGATGGAAAATGAGAACAAAACATATATGGCCTGTTTAGTTGTGAAAAATTGAGGTTTTCTGGAAAATTTCATAGAAATCTGGAAATTTTGTTGAATTCCGTATGTTCTTCAGTTTTTCCAATTGTGATACTCAAAATATATCAAACTGATATTTCCATAATTTTTTACTAGAAATAAAGAAGTATTTTTCATGGTTTTCTAAATCTCACTTGCATAACATTATTTGGTAATTTACAATGGTGGAAGCATTACTTTTTAAGTTTACAAGTAAAAATTTATGCCAAATTGAAATCAATATTCGTAACAGGTAATGGAATTTTGACCTAATTTTCATAATATTTCAGCTTGTATTTTCTTTTTATCTTTTTTCCATTATAATTATCTATTGTTTTAATCAATATTTAGGTTACCATCAAATATTTTTCAATCACTTAAAATTCTTATCATTTGTGCAAATATTAACTCAATGACAGAATTACATAATAGTAATTTAAAAGATTATGGCTATTAAAAATTAGTATATCTTTGATCCACACAAACTTATCACCAAATAAATATGCTAGGGAAAGATCATAATGGACTGAGAATGCTTTGACTCATTAATTTGGCAAGCTTAAAATTAGGTTTGAGCTCAACTTGTTAATTTAATTAGTTTAGTTCAAATGAGCCAACCTTATACTTATAATTGAGCCATAGTTACCGGCTTACAATCTAATATGCTTAGCATAGTATGCGGTATTTAGGCAAATTTTATTTTAAGATATTGTTATTAAGAACCATATCCAGTGTATGATATGCTGGTATGCGGTGTGTAGAGGGTTTTGTGAGTTTCAGTAACTAAGATCAAGTCATCACAAATTGAGTTCAAGTAGGCGATTTATATAAATCAGTATGCCAAGTAATGCCTGTTTAGAATTTGTTTCTCATTTAAACATGCTCATAAAATAGGCTTAATTCAATTTGTTTGCCTTGCTGAGGTAAGCTCAAATCTTTTTCAGCAAATCAGTTCAAGCTGAGATTTCTGTGTATTTGTTTAATTAATATTTGTGATCATGTAAATAGTTGATGCTTTGCTAACAATTATTAATAAATATTGACTTGTTGAAAGGGCACATTTCTAACATAAACAAATCAATACATTCTACGAGAAAATTGTGGACATGGAAAATTTAAAAGGGAAAAGAAAGTAGAAAATAGATAGCTGAAATTTTCTCCAAGGAAACACTCCTTAGTTTTTCAGAAATAAAAACAATGAATATAAATGTACCTGACTTATCCAGTCATACTGTTTTATAATGCAACAAACAAGGCAAATCATGAACATGCGGCAGTGATTGTCCTGCTCGCTTGTGGATATAAGACTCAAAGCCACCTTACCACAGGAAGATGTGCGACAGCTGAAAAGCCATCCTTTGATCAACCGACCCCTGAAAAGATCATATAATCTTAACTTGATGAAAAGTAAAGGAAACCCCTAGTTTTTTTCGGAAGCACACAAATGGTGAGGCTCAATTAGTAAAAGAACCGAAGAGTTAGAATTTGAAGTGGGAAATGAACAAAATTCTTCTAAGGTTGCAGCAAAAGATTACTACCACTATTTGTCAAATGATCTTCTGCTTATATGGTGAAATAAAACATCCGCTTAAATGCACCTTTTATTCATGCCAAACAACAGTATGTGTCTTAACTCAACTACTGTTCTGGGACCTCAAAAGCAACACAGTTAATTACATTGCCAAAAATTTATTTAAAACCAATCCAATACAGCTAAAATATATTGACAAAAACTGGTGCTGCGATTCCTTTTCAACCTCCCATCTCCCTCTATAGATTGGTGATGTGTATAGTTGTTTTCGAAAAGATTGAGCTGTGTTAAAGAGAGAACATTGGGGACTTTGTGGCCCAGGAATGTTCTGTTGGGACTTGGGAACTTCTCAGAACCCATCTGGCATTTTTTTTTTAAATATTCACTGAAGCAGCTTGGGAGCGAGCAGTGTTGATGAAAATGTACAAACTATGGTTTAGTTGTGGCTGGTATATATTTCTATTTATGACCAATATAAGAATTCTCCTCTTCTACTTTGTATGTGTGAGATTATAGGTCAATTCAAATGTATATATAGGATTATTTATAAATATCAAAAATAATAAATTACTCTTACAAAGGATGTACCATAGTATATCGCAAAGTACATTCTAATAGTATGTCTTTACATATTATCGTACTCCCCTTCAATCTAGAGTATAGATGCTAATCATATCTAGCTTGTTATAAATATTAGTAACATGAACTCCAATCAAGGACTTGTTAAAAATGTTTACAAAATAATCTTCAGTCTTTACATGACGAATGTGAATTACGTCTTGTTGAAGTTTCTCATAAAAAAGTAATCATCTACCTTAATATATTTTGTTCACTTGTAAAATACTAGATTCAATATAATATGAATAGTTGTGTAATTATTGCACCATAGCTAGTGCTGTTAAAGGCATAAGGCGCAAGGGGCTCCTGGGGTCTAAGCACAAGGCATGATGAGCAGGTGCAGGCTTGATAGAATTGAAGCATCCATTTATGAAATGTAAATATATATGATATTTTTGTAATGATTTTAAATTGTTAAAACTAATAAGATAACAATAAAAATCAACAAATATTTTTAACAATAATAATAAACTCAAGATTCAACTAATAATGTAAAAAATGACAACTAATAAATGCAGCTTACCACAAATGCATAGAACAAAAAAATTATTAACAAATGTAGAACATTTTCATTAAATTACTCATAGGAAAGACTAATATTATTCACCATCCCCAGGTAAAAGTTCATTTGCTTCTTTCTTAGCTTGCCAGCTTGAATGAGTTTTTTTCATTTGTATGTCTTTCCAAGTTAAAATATTCATCATTTATGAGTTCTAATAGATTAGTTTTAGAGGCCCTTATCATTCAAGTTTCACACTATCTAACAATTTAGTGTAATGTATAACCTCATTTATTCAAATAATTTTAGCTGAGAATTATCCTCAAATGTACATTCATTATCATCATTGTAATCTTCATCCATTATTTTAATGAGTTCACTCATTACTTTCATTTATCTAAAATTTACAAACATCAAGTTTGTATTAAAATTAATAATTAAATATAATGACTAATTTAACAATGAAAGAAAATTCAATTTTGTTTCCTAAGAAAAAATTATGAGGCATTTTAGATGCACAGCTTGAGCCTCGACAAAAGATGTATGCCTTAGAGTCTAGGCACACACCTCTCAGAATGAGCTTTGTCTAGATATGTTGAGGTGCCAAAATTTGAACCTTTAACCTAGGCATGCCTTTAACAACATTGACCATAGCCAAGAAAGCCCAAAACTTTTACAAATAAGAGATTCAAGTAATTGTCGAAGCCACATAACTTCATAGGTAACATGTGTTAACGCATGATATCCTAACTTCGCAGTTGTCTTAGTTACCACATTTTATTTCTTACTCTTTCATGATACAATGTTACCTATAACAAAGAACACCATAGCTAGTGTTAAACTTTTGATCACATGGGGACTCATCCTAATCAGCATCGGAAAAGCCCTCACCGACTCACCATGATTATGACCGCAATTATTATAAAGTAAGCCTTACCTTGGTGTACTCTTGAGATATTTTATAATACACAAGCCTTACCTTGGTGTACTCTTGAGATATTTTATAATACACATTACAACCTTTTAATGAGGAACACAAGGAGAAGGCAAACTAGCTCACAACTCTAGCCAAGAAAGTAATATTTAGACGAGTCACATCAAGGTAATTGAGCTTGTTAACTAGTCGTCAGTACTTTTCTGGTTTAGTAAGGATCTTCCCATCATGTGGTGATAACTTATTTCTTAGATCTATTGGAGCATCACAAGGTTTCAAGTCCACCTTACCAATTTTTCAAAATAAATCTACAGTGTATTTTCTTACGAAAGAAAGATGCCACGAGGCACCTAGCAATTTCAATTTCCAAAAAAATAACTTTAACTTCTAAGATTTTTGTTTTGAAATTAAAAAAACAATTTCAGATCTATTACGCTAGTATTATTATCTCCAGTAATTACATTATCATTTACATATATAATGAGAGAAGAATATACCCAACAATAGAGTGATGATAGAAAATAAAGTGATCGCTGCCACAACAAGATAACTTGAACTTATACATAGTATCACTGAATCAACCAAACCACACTCATCGTGGATGTTTTAAATTATACAAGGACTTTTTCAGCTGATAAACATACCTTGAACGAGTTAAAGAACCATTTGGATTAACTTTCATTATGTAAACCCCTTTACACCAGATGGATTTCTTTTCCTTGAAGTTAAAGACTAGCTCTCAAGTGTGATTATGCTCAAATGCAGTTATCTATCTTCCATAGCACCCTATCAATCAGGATGAGAAACAATCTCATATACAAATTGAGGTCCACTAACAAAGTTTAAAGCAGACACAAAAATGTGAAGATGAAATACCAATATGAGATAATATAGCAGATAAAGAATACTAAGTACAACTGCAATGACCTTTCCATAATGTAATCAAAAGGTCTAAAACGGTACTGGATTAGGAATAGTAGTATCAATAGTCAGAATGACTTACTTGATAATGGTCGGCTTGAGATCCACTCTGAGAGAAACCAAACAGTTGACGAGGATTATGAACATGTCTGACTGACCGGAGGACAAGGAAGCATATGTGATAGTGGTATAGGAAATACAACTTTATGAACAACTTATAGATAAGAATGTTGTCCTTGAGAGGAATATTCGAAGATGAATTTGCTGAAAACACATCTGGATAAATGCATGTGGGCTCATGAAATATTACATTAGAAGACACGAAAAAATATCCAAACTTTGGAGAGAAATACCGATATTCCTTTTGATAATGAGAATATCCAAGAAAAATATACCGCATAGACGCAGGATCAAAGTTCATTTGAGGCAGAATATCATGAGCATTTTATGCACAACTGAAAATCTCTATTGGAAGAAAATGTAATGACTTGCTAGGAAATATTACATGATAAGGAATCTTTCCCTGAAGACAGCTGATGTTATTGGATCATGGACAAAAATATTGGTATTGGTATCAATTGTGGTTGTATCAGTATCAGCCGTATTGGACTCAAATGTTTTTCATAATTGCATCAAAATTTAGATAAATGCTAAAATTTAACTACATTTAATCATATTTTGCATATTTCAGGTATTTTTGATAATTGTTACTCATTAAATTATATTAATGTTAAATTATACACTAGCAAATATTAAAATGATAAAAATGAAACCAAATAAAGAGAATGAATGGCCATTTACTAACAAATGACATGTATGCAATTTTAGAGTTTCCAAAGTGAAGTCTTAGATCTCGTTTTGTGCCTGAACATTTGTAAGAAATTTGTTAAAAAAACTATATATAAGCTGAATTAAGCAACAAATAGTTAGAAAAATAGATCTAAAATAATAAATTTATCTTTTTTCCTTTTCAAGCAATTTCACGAATGATCTCACCACAAAATATAAAAATTTAGAATGTGAGAAATGTTTGAAATTGTAGATTAAGGTTTATATTTAAGTAATTTGTATTTAATTTGAAGAAACATTTGAGAGAATTTTGAAGAGGAAGAACAACTTTGATCGGAGTTTGCCCCCTCTAGTCTATGTAAGAATGAGTTGCTAATGATGGAAGTGAGAACTCACTTTAATAATTGACTTTATTTTTAAATCGCTTGAATATATTGGCTAATATAGACTGATACAGCTAATATGTTGTGATATGTCATCGATACAACAACATATCCCGATATAATCTAAATATCAGGATTTCTTGGTATTGGTATCACCCAATGATGAGATATATCGACTAATACGTTACGTATCGCTTGATATTTTCAATCATGAATGCAATTAATATGATGACATGTTGTCAATGTTGTATCATTCCAACATATTTTCTTGGTACTCCCATATGGAATAAGAGAGCTTGATCAACCTCTATCAAGTGCCTATGCTTCCTTTCAACTATTCCATTTTGTTGGAGTACATCGGGATAAGATGACTCACGAAGAATTCCATGCTGTCGAAAGAATTACAAAAAAGAGGCAGAAAATTATTCACAATTATTGTTATTTCATAAAGTTTGTATAGAAGTAGAAAATTAAGTCTTGATTTTAGCATGATACATATAGAAAATGGAGTATAATTCAGAATGATTCTTCATTAGGTATAATTAGGTAATTCATGAATAGTCATCAATAAGGTAATAAATAACAAAGTCTTATTTTAGACAAAACTGGACATTGTCCCTAGACATCGAAGTATACTAACTCAAAATGGTCAAAGGTGTGTGGATTTATGCAAGGAGAATATAACCTATGATGTTGTTTGGCAAATTAATATGACTCGTAAAACAAGTACATAATAGGCATTAGAGTTGGACATAATTTTTTTAGACTATAAAGGGATGGTCACTCCAACCTACAGTTAAGATCAAGGGGCGTAAAAGTGGTACTAGAACAGATAATAGGATTGAATTATGCATTGAACAAGTAAAGCCCTCCTAGATCATAACAACCTCTACCAACAACCTTTCTTTCAGTAAGGTCTTGAAATTCATAATGAGTGGAAAAAAATTTTACACAACAATTATGTTGTTTAGTAAACCTACTAATTGATAATAGATTGAACAGAAAATTCAATAGGTGCAGGATGGATGTGAGATGCAAAATCTGCATTAGAAAAGCAAAGGCAACACCCTTGACCTTTGTACAGGATCCATCAGCTAAAGTAATGTTAGGAACAATGGAGCATAATCGATAATTAGACAATATACTTGTGAACCTAGTCATGTGATCAGAGGTATCGAAGTTGATGATCCAAACTCAAGAGGATGTCAAGAGACAGGTGGTGGATTGAATAAGAGTAGTGATAATATGATTAAGAATAAATATGATTAAGAATAAACTTGAAATTCTTCCTTTTTCTTAGGAAAAGACCTTTACTTCCAGTTATTTACCTTGAAAATTTTGGGGATAGGTCAATTTTGTTTTAATAAATGGTTTACATACTTCCTATTCTGAAGATTACATAGTTTTCTACACGGAAGATGCACCTTTGATGTCCTTTTTTGGAATTACAATTATGTATGAAAATCAAAAGATAAAAGAAAAGAAAAACACAAGTTCCAGCTGAAGGGATAGTTTTTTTGTTGGAACAACAAAATTAATGCAAAAATTCAAGCACATACAAGACAACAAATTTATGTGGTTTACTCTTTAGTGAGAGTTATATCTACGGATACCAAATGAGGTGGTTTTACTATATTCAAAAGAATACAAGTGATGAAAATAACCCGATCACACTCTTCTCACCAAGAACAATTGGTTGTTTTGTGAAAATCCGGACACCAAAATCTAGAAACACCTAAGCACCCTA
This sequence comes from Nepenthes alata, assembly GCA_028571085.2. NCBI lineage: Eukaryota > Viridiplantae > Streptophyta > Magnoliopsida > Caryophyllales > Nepenthaceae > Nepenthes > Nepenthes alata. The sequence goes on from JAOVVI020000145.1 coordinate 30,270, forward strand.
CTGTCTTGTGTTTGGCTGGACCGTTTTGTGTGTTTTGGTGATGTTTACTACCTTGCATGCTCCTCTATATGTAGATACAAATCTCATCTGCTTAGTTGATACAAATGTGTGACTTCTAGGAGTATTAAAAGGAATGTTAAACATTACACAAGGTGCAATCTTGTCATAAAGCCATCATCAATAATCCCTAATTCCCATGGCACCATAGTTGTGTTGCATTTTTCTAATGATCATAATCGCAGCACATCGCTCCATACAAGAGAATCAACTGGGTGCATGATTGAAGTGCATCTGGATGAACCTCATTGAAGAGGAGTAATGGCTTCAAAGTTTAGGTGTAGGAAAAATTAGAAGAGTGCAATGGCTATACAATTTGAATGAGCTTTAAGAAATTTGCTCGCTTTGGTTTTCTGACCATTCATCCATTGTTGTGTGCCCCTTTATCTGGGACCTCTCCCCCATTTCTACTTCGTTTTTGATAGTTCCTTCTCTTGAAGAGTGGAATGTTCCCATGTTCTATCCCATAGGCTTATATAATTGAATGATGATAATTTAGGTTATATAATTGAGTGATGATTACTTAATTTTGTTATTAGCATCAATGGCGATACCCTTTCAGAAAGGTCATGGAAAGCCAAACCTGGTGTGGTTTAACCTAGTAGATTGCTTCCTTGCTACTATTACTTCTCAGCATTTTGTGTGCTTAGGCAGTATTTACTTGAATGCTCTCTTTGACCTAGTGCTCTTTTTGTGCCATTCATTTCATATTGGCACTTTAATCTGACATTTAATAAAGGTGATTGAGCATTTCTAATTCAGGTTATTTTTATTTGTAAAATGCACCTCAACAGTTAATTGATCTCTGCATGAATTTGTTTCCTTTGTCAGCACTTCATTATTTGAGGAAGTATTCAAGCTCATGTCACAGCTAAATTTGATGGTAAGATCTTGTTGGCTTTATATTTTATTAAATAGCTTATGTTTCAGAAAATTTCTCTCACCCAATTGAGCTTTATTTCATTCTTGGGAACTGCATCAACTTATATGTGTTTTTACTTCCTTGGTTGTTTATTATATTCTGGTTTTTTTTTTTTGCTTCCAGGCTGACTTCTCCGAATTTTCAAACTTCTATGATTTTGTTTTCTTTGTGTGCCGTGAAAATGGTCAAAAGAACATCAGTAAGTGTTGGTCTTTTAGGTTGTACTGTGAAAATGACACTGATAAAGTGTATATGATTAATTTTGAATGGAGACTTTTCTTTCTCATGCTTACAGTTTGCAATTTCCAATTCAGCTGTACGCAGGGCAGTTACTGCATGGAAATTAGTTTTAGCTGGACGGTTTCGGCTGCTTAATCATTGGTGTGACTTTGTTGAGGTCCGTACCGTATATGATTGATGGATAAATGCTCTTAGCATTTCAATGCAGATGCATCTTTATTTTTTTTATAATAGCTTCTGTTTTACTTTTCTTCTTCTCTGGTGTGCAAGATACCCCATCTCATATGCTATTCTTCCTATTTTCTTGAATCTGAAATATTTTCATGTTAGAATCATTATATGGGCACTTGACTTTTAGTTAGTAGTTTCACCAGCCTCATTTCGAATGCCACAATGTTCTCTGTAAATCATCTTCATGTATAGATTTCTGACTTCGACGTGCCATATGTTAAAGGCATGCGGACCCAAAGTCTTCATGTATGTAATATCCAACCATCTAAGGCTAGTTAGTTGATTGATGTTGCTTGAGTCCCAAAAAAATATTATAGAATTTTCTCTAGAATTCCTGTTTGAAGTTGTTTAATTATGAATGAAATTACACAAAAAAAGAACTATTTTAAAGTAAAGAAAATAAAGAAGACTAGAATCATACTTAGATATTTCGGCAGCCTTCCAGGGCCATATTTAAGCTTTCTTCGCTTTTGGAACCGGAGCTTGAAAACTTTAGGAACATACAATGATTTTTTTTCCATCTAATGGAGACTTTCTCATTATTTTGGGGATAATACAGTACTTGCCAAAGATAGCAGGTTGATTCTTGTAATATATACGCTGTCTAGCCTTTCACCTGTTTTCTCTCTCTCTTTTGCCACTTTTTGTTGGAAGTAGACTGGAAAGCCTGCTAAACAGTTTCTGCAGGGCAGTTAAGAGGAATCTTTCAAATTCAATTGGGTTAAATGTGATATTGTTACTTGCCAAATGTCAATTGTTCAGGGCTGAATCTCCTGTATGAGTGTCCCTTTAGGTCACAGCTGAAGCATTCATGCAGGTAGCTGATATTTGTTTAGGCTCTTTTGCCTTAAATAGTCAGGACAGGTGTTTGACTGGCCTGGATTTAGCTTAGGTGAGAAGTTCCTCAGAAGTCTCTTTTTGAAACTAGTCTCTTTTTGCAGCATCTCTTCTTGGGAAGCCACATTATTAAGTTAATGGCATCCATGGCTTTGCAGATTATCTTGATGCTGTGTTGAAGCCTAACAATACAGTGATCAACATCATAATCTATGATTTACGTTGTTCATTCACTAGGAAATTGCATATGGTTCCTTGTTTATTATTTCTTATTTCTTAATCTTCTAGGCAATAGTCAACCAAATTTCTCGTCTTTTTTTTCTAGGCAAAAAAATGTAGAGGGGAAAATTGGTTGACTACAATTCTTCCTTATTAAGATGCGAGAGCTCCAGTTCTGATTGAATGCTCTGTTATCAACTTTTATGGTGGCCCAACATGGTTACTTCGACTCTTCAGTTTACCCTCGAACTCAGGTAGTTATATATTTTGTTGATGATGGTGGGGATTCAAGTATTGAAGGTTTGGACTTCTTACTATTTATTTTCTACTTAAAGATGTTTTCTATTTGTAAGTTGTCTCGTTCATGTAAGGATTGTACGGAGTTAGTGAACCAACTTTGTAATTGCAAGTAGTCTGCGACACTGGAGAGCTCTATTTTTCCTTTGTTGGGGATCTTGTTGGCTGATTTTGTTGCGGGAAACATATGGATAGGGATTGTCCTCTTTCTTGATATTTTTGGGAAAAAGATGATTTATTGTTCGAGTCAATGAATTTAGATTCCTTCAGCAGTTTTATGGTTTGTTGGGTCTAAACTCTGAAGTGGTGAAGTTATTTTACTTTCTGAGATTGAATTGTGAACATGAGAAGTTTTCAGGTTGGATGGGTTCAGTCTTGTTTTGTTGGGAAGGGTTGTTTTCTTCTGCATTCCAATTTTTTTTTATTTTTCAAATTTTCTGATATTACAGTTCTGGTGTATATAGTTGTTTTTAGAAATGTATCTTTTGCCGTTAGGTGGTGCTTCTTTAACAACAATTTTAATGAAAAACTCTTTATCATATACTTTAATATTTGTTGGCATTAATGCACTAAAAATAATCCAATAGATCTATAATAGTATTGTCAAAGGTGTTCTAGGCACTTGCCTTGAGGCACAGGTGGCTGGGCCTTGTCTGGGCGAAATGGCAAGGCAAGCAAGCCCTTAGGCTCCCACTTTTGTTCAAATAAATTTTTGTTAGTTTTCTTAAAATATCCCTAATCATTTAAAATCATAAATATATATTTCCTTTAAATGTATTTGTCCTTTCATCATTGCAGTTTGTGCAATACAATCCTTGTATTTCTCTCACCGCTATTTTATTTGCATCTCACAAAATCACCATTTCGTTGTGAGTTGAGGTCACGGACAATAAATTTTGAGTGATAGATTTGAGGCAAGGGCTTCGAGTTCTAGAGAGCAAGTGCAAAGGCTTTGAATTTTTGAACAATAGAGTAGAAGAGGAAGAAGCTGATTCAGAGAAAATAGAAGTGATAGGTTTCATGATGGCTTATTTAATGATAATAATGTTGATGAGGATGATGTGGTGGATTTTGATGATGATTAGAACTAGAGCATTTTAGGATTGTGCATGCACTTACATATTGTAGAATAGTACTGTTGTTGATCGTATTATTTGATGACGCAATACTTATTTTATATTTGTATATATACTGTGTTTTGATAAGTATTATATGTATGTAATGTTACTTTTAGTTGTTTGAGCTTTAATTAGTTAGTAAATTTCTACACAGCATATAGACATATTTATGTATCAATTAGCACCTCAGATGTCTTGTGCGAGCATCTAATGTCTCAGTTAATGTAGTCTTAACACCTTAGCTCGGTTAGTGTATTTGACAATACTTATAATGAAGAACTAACTCGAAATAGCTATTGGATCAACTTTAAAGTGCCTTAGAATTTCCAGTGAACTAAATGAGAAAGCTAGATTAGTGATGTTTGAATGCTAAGTGTCCTTGGAGATCTTGACTCATTGGTTCTCAAGCTTGAGAAACAAACTGATGGGTCTTGAGTTCTTCTCTTCCAAGGTGTTGGAACCCTTTATAAAAGGAATAACCATGGATGAAAATATCTGTATTGGCATTGATCATGGCCATATCTGCATCGGATACACAAACCTAGATATAGAAAATCAAATTTTGATTCCAGTGTAGCCAGTCCAACGGACCATCTGATGTCTTTTAGATGTGAATGACCAAAGGTTCCTCAGTCCTGCAATCCATAGGAAATTCTTCGGAGCAATGCCATTGAGGTTTTCTTGTTGGTTGTTTTATGAGGGGCTTCATGCATTTAAGATTGATGTATGCCTAGTAACATTTCATCCCCAAAAAAATTGTGTTTCTAGGGCAGCGACCAAATATAGGATAAATACTTTGACAGTCTCTTAGATTGAGTCAGGTAAATGCACATTCAGCTTTAAGCATAGTCATAATCACCCATTTTTAATCTGCTGAATTAATACCAGAATAAAAAGGATCTCAAAATTTAAGAGGCTTTGATACCTTGTTAACGGATCACACATCCCAAAAGCATAATTTGATTTGTAGAGACCAAAAATATGTTTTTACCCACTAACACTGTTGAACACCAGCCAAATATTGGAAGAGTGAGAGAAAAAGAGGGGATATGGGGTGTGAGATGGGGTAGCTTGGTCCTTACAGTTTCCTGCTCTGCTCATTTTATTTTCATGTTGAGTTTATTAGCATGAGCCAAAGACTATTAGAAGGGTGGGGCCCTCTCTGGTGGTTTTCCAACAATTAGAAGGGTGGGGTCATTACAGCCAAGTGTCCCCTTGGCTTGTGCCTTTCATTTACCTTCTCACTGGTCACTTTCCTTATTAAACTAAACTAAATGGTTACGTCAGAGATAATTAGAATCAATGTTGTTAAAGGTGTGCCTGAGGGGTGCCTAGGCTAGGGGCTCCAAGCCTAGCACCTCAACATACCAAGGCGAGACTTATCCCAGGATGCTCACACCTTTTTTTAGGTTCAAGGTGTGCGCCTTAAGTATCTTATAAATTTTTTAGAAAAATTTAATTTTATTTTTAAATTAGTTATTATTTTTAATTGGTACTTCGAAACTATCTTGGTGTTTGTGCAATCAAAATTGATTAAAGTAATGAGTGGTTGATTAGAATAATGGATAATAATAATAATAATAATAATAATAATAATAATAATAATAATGAACTTGCTTATAAGGATGATTAATTGGAAAAGGTTTTTGTTGCTAAAATTATTGGAGTTAATGAGATACCACATCACACCAACGTGAAAAATATTGTGAACCTTAAATGATGAGTGCTCTGAGTGCTACTTTATTTGTGTTTCTAAATGATGAAGATTTTTTAGAGAGGTATATAAAGGTGAAGAAGTCATTCGAGCTTATAAAATAAAGAGAGGATGAACTTTTGTTTGATTATGATGATTAATATTTGCCTTTTCTATAAGTATTTTAAGAGCAATATTTCAATTTTGTTAATACCTGTTATATTTTTTGTGCATTTGTGGTTAGTTCTATTTATTTATTGCAATTTTTTAGATTGTTAATTGAACTTTGTGTTTATAATCATTGTTAGAAATAATTTTTTTTGGCATTTCTTATGCTATTATAAGAAATAAAATATTTTGTTAACTTCAACAAATGAATTTCATTATAAGAACATCATATATATATTTTGTAAATGGATGCTTCACTTCCATTAGGCTTGCGATTGCGGTTCATATCTAGGTCCCAGAGATCCTCTGCGCCTTGCGCACCTTGCACGTTTAATAACACTGACTGGAATATGTGAGAATGATAGTTCTTGTCAACCAAAGAGTTATGATGGTTGTTGTTGAATTCTCGGATCCGTTCTCCGTATAATCGAATTTGAATCCCTGTGCAATACAAAAGGAAAAGGAAGATCCTCTTTTGAGGGAGCGATTTGAGGGTGCAGGTGTGAAGTTAAGTTTTCGTGGAGACTAGAGCTTTTTGGAAGCGTCTTGGAAAGCTAGAGAAGTTTAGAGAGAGAGAGAGCAGTAGTGACACATAATATTTACGTGGAAAACCCTCTCTTGAATGAAAGGGAAATATCATGAGACACTTGGTCCGTAAATGATCTCACTATGAAATTTTTTTATTATTGAGGACTCAAGTTACAGAGGAGAGTGAGAATAGAGTTTGAGAGCAGATCAACGTCTTCTTATGCTCTCTCTGTTTTTCTTTTTTTTTTGCGCTTGCCTCTCATGCCTCTTTCTTTTGGTGCTCACTCTGCATGTACACTGGTCGGCAGCCACCTTCTCTGCAAGGGGACTGCGTGTACAAGAAAGCTTGCCACCAACTCTGTAAAACTCATCTTGTCGCTCTGGCAAACTTATTGATTCTGAAAGTCAACTGCTCTTCTTAGGATGTGTGTGCTCTTCAAAAGCTGCCATCTTCCCTGAGATGTCGCCTTCATCCATTCTTGCAGTTGACAGAGTCATCCACCAACTCTGGCTCGCAAACTTTGCAAATTAAGTAAAGTTTTTGGCTATCATGAGTCATTGGGCCTTAATAGAGCCTTTGGCCACTACTTCCCTTGGGCCAAATTAGCCTCATGGGCCTCCTTGGCACAAGGGCCCAATTCATGGAATGGACCTTCCAACTGGGCCCTAGATATCAATACCCATCAATTGTTAAAGCAAGTACATTTTGTTGCACTGAATTTTCTAAAATTCATTAAACATACTGAAATGGGTTGTTAGTAAGTTAGCAACTTGAAGATTTACGAATTGGGCACACTTCACAAATTGAATTTATCCAGTGATGTATGCGATTGGTTACATATATCCATGGTGCCTTAATGTCTATTATGTGCTGCTTCCATGACTCCCTGACAGTGATTGAGACCACAATTTAATTATTATCTTAAGGAAGTTTGACTGGAATTTGGTCTGTTGGTGCGAGCACTTGTAGCTGGGTTCCAGCATTGTCGTGCAGCTGAATCTTTTGACTGTATATTCTTGTGAAAAAAATTGTTCTTTGTAGGCTTCAGCACTCATTTAGCCAGTTCATTAAATGGAAGCATGTTTATCTCATTCCAGCTTTTCTGCGACTTGCATTTTATCGGATGTTAAACTTTATAAATCAGAAAGAAAATAAAATTGGTCCTAAATTTGTATGATTTATTTCGTATACTGAATTTCTCAGAAAAACCAGCAACATAACATCTCAGAAGATACCTGGCGCCAAGTTTTAGCTTTCAGCAGATGTGTACGTGAAGATCTGGAAGGGTATGATCCTGAAGGTACTGATCCATATGCAATTTTGTTGCTAAGGTGAAACATGTTGATTCATGAGAATCATGACAAATTCCACTTTAATACAATTACTATTTCTTTTTTATATGGTGCATTATGAGGATTTTTTTAGCTTTGATATCCATATTTTGGTTCTGCAAATGATGCTTTTACACATGCAACTGTGCTGTAGTTTTTTGGTTCTTTCATGCTTGACTACAACTTTCTCTGTTGAGGTGAACTGTGCATCTCTTTCTGGGACAACAAATGAGCTTTTTGGTTAATTTTCTGATCAGAAATTTGCTTTTCATGTCCTTGACATCAGTCTCTCACTGTTCATTCATTCCTCCATTTTTTCTCTGCTGATCCCCCTGTGCATGCTTCAGCATTTATTTGTAGTTTTATTTATTAATTTTGAGGAGTAAGGACGAGTTGTTCTGTCATGGTATGCCGTATTTGCTTCCATTTGGTGCCTTTGTATTTGTCTGTGTATTTATCTTTAGTTGAAGCTTGGTAAGATTCTCTCTCTCTCTCTCTCTCTCTCTCTCTCTCCTCTCCCCCCTGTCAATGAATAACTTCTTCAAATGTTTCTATAGCACCATCAAACCATCACAAACTCTACTATCTGACTGTCTCATCTTACTTTTAAGTAGCCTAATCCAACTCTATTATGTCCATCCAGCTTCACACATATTGAAATTAAGCTGACCTTGGCTAATTCACATCATTAGAACCTTCACCAGTTTCAGCTTTCACTTTCCTGTTATAGATGATTCCTCTGCTCAGCCACACATGTAATCATTACCATTTTGTCAAGCCAAGTCCAGCATCATCATGTGTGCAGATGATCCACTTCCTTAGTTTTACAACAGCTACCAAGATGCCTATCTGAAGTAGCCAGCATTTATTCTTGTTTTAGGATCAATTCTCTACTTGTTCACCACCATTCTGGCATCATAAACTGTGCCCATGAATCCCAACTAATGGAAACTGCCTCCAAGTATGTTATAAATCTCCACCTACTCTCACATCTCTTTCTCTAACAGACCTGCTGCTTCTTGAACACTTTTGTATGCATTGGCCCATTTTGTTGAGTTCATTGTGGTCTTGTCATCTTTGCATATTGATGGGCTTTGTGGTTAGTTGATTGGAGTGTTATGACATTGATTTGATGAGGGCGCTTAACTAGGTGAAGGGAAGCACAAAAAGGGGTTTATTACTTTTCTTTTTCCTCCATTTTTGGGTAGGGGCCTGGAACTGGGGAATTATTCTATCATGCAAGGGAGGGAGAGGGCATTCTAAATCAATGATGAGAGGCTTTTTGACAAGCTAAAGTAGTTGCCATTAAAATGCCATTTTTTTTCATAATTAAATTATCTCACTACTTTTTAAGGCATGTATTTGTTTTGCCAAGGGCCCAACAGTCATTAGTGGGGGTGTCGAAATGATTAATTGCACAGAAAAGAAAAGTTCATTATTCTTCTTGTTGGTGGACTAAATTTGTAAAAAAAAAAAAACACAATTTGATAGTTTTGTTGTGTACTTGGCATTGTTTTTGTTGCAACTGATCTTTTGGTCGATTAGATAATTGTCATTATGTTTGTGACAGTGGGCAATAAATACTTTTATTAGATTCCCTGCCAGTAAAAAAAGTTTGTGGTTGACAACTGACCCCATGTAGGAACGTGAAATTGCTGTCAACATTTCAGCTGCTGCTGCAGCATCTAGACAGGTGGGTCATGTAATTAAAATCCATGTCATCTTATTATGTGAACAAAGGGATGAGGGAAGAAGTTGTTGCTACATTCCTTATTAATGTGAGCTCAAGGATTGAACCCATCCAAGAATCTTTCAAAATCTTTCGTTGCATCCCATCCCATGAGATGAATTTCCAATCGCAACAAAGAAACAAACATTAATCCTGTATTATCCATTCTTTATCATGAAATTTTTAGGTTTCTAACTAATTTAAGCCGACAAAACAGATGGGCTCTGAATCCCAGTGCAATTCTTTTTAAGTCTTAGAATGGCATGTTCTGTTCAATATTAGTTTGCATGCAGACTTCTAATTATATTTTATTCTGTGAAATATGCTTGTTATTTTTCACATTTTCAAGTAATGTTTTTATTTTCACATTCCGAGATCCCTAAAAGTCGTCTACTTCCCACTCGGAGATTCATGTTCACTTTCCAATCATAGATTCATTCGACTTTGTTTATTCCATTGCTACTGTTCATTAAAGTAATCTTACCCCCGTTGTCTATATTGCAATGCATCTAGAATTGAGGGTTATGACATTGTTTTGACTATACATTGAGTGCTGCTTGTTATTTTGAATTGTATTCGGGGAAGAAAGGAGCTTTGATGGTTACTAAAATTGACATGTATTCCCATTTTGTCTATATTACAATTTTAGGAACACCCTCATTCTAAATAAAATTCACTCAACCTATTATATAGTGTATGTTCCATTGGATGATAGTTGTTTCTGCGGATTCTCTAGTTGGATATGCATCAACAGAGAGAATGCCAGGTCTGTTTTGCTGTACTTACAACTGGCTGTATCGCTCTTGTTTGCAGGTGCATGGCCCACACTAATTGATGACTTTGTGGAACATATCTACAGGTTTTATGTTATGCTACTTATGTCATAACCCAATTTTATTTTCTTCAACAGTTCTGTGGATTAGGCTATTATTATATCATCTATGTATATTTATTACTATGGCATAATATCATTATATTATATATATTTAATAATTTTATTTTTTATTTTTTAAAAAAACACTTGCTAATCTTTTATTTATTTATAACTGTAAGTGACTTACACATTTAGTAATATATTCTATAAATTACATAAACCATTACTATAAAGACAATCTCCATATAGCTTTCTTACCCTACAATGACATACAATATATCCATATCCACATTTTATAACTTGAGGTCCATCATTACGTCAAAATTTATTACTTGACTGCTAATCTAAAAAGTTAGAAAAAAATACATAAGTCAAATGTCAAATAAATTATTCTTTATCTAGGACAACCATTACAGAGAACAATATAACCTAATAATCTAAGATATAATGACTAATAATTTTATACAATGTAATGATATATTTTATTAAAAGAGACTCTGTAGGAAAAACCTGTAAGGATTATATTTCTACCACTACTAACCTAAGGCCAATATATTTATATCCCCATTAGTTGAATAAATTATTTCGTTTTTAGATTACTCTTTATTATCCCACTGAGCAATGCCAAAATGTCTCATTACACGTATGTGGTCTGGTAAGTCAATTCGTCATTGGATATCTCGGATGTTCATATAGGTTCTGCAAGAGAAATAAATATATTTTTCAGATTAATGGAATTGCTCCAGTATTGGATAGTGCAAACTGAATTAAACTAGCTTGTCACCTATATTATCTCGATAAAATAGCATCTTTTTGCATTTTCTTTTACCTTATCTATGGAATGTAGAATAAAATATTATATTACATAAAATTATAACATGGAGTATCTAGGATCCATAAACTGATAATTTATATTATCTTAATTAATTATAATAATAAAGAGAAGAAAGAAAGAAAAAAACGAAGTAGAAAGGGAACATAGGGACATTGGGAAACAGAGGAAATTGATGGAAAACGGGAGAAGATGAATTTGTGTCTTTCATGTATGAAACCCATCTGGATAATCTCAAAATTTTACATCAAAATTGTATGAAATCATGAGAGTTATGGACGAAAATGGTTTGGTGACATAAGAATATAGGATTAG